>DWEE01001595.1:0-12958 GCA_018245755.1 Parelbella macleannani
GTTGTAGCACGGAGTTAGGGTCTTTGCCCGGTGTAAGGTAATAGGCCTACGCCCTATTCCATTATGGAATGTATAATATAGCTGGTGAATTGTAGAATGTATAACATTTCTCGTTTTATCGCTTCGAGGAAATACAGACGTTATTTGGCGTTAGATACAATACAATACAATTTAGGTACATACAGATAATGAGCGTGAAGATCATATTGATACCAATGCTTTCAAGACCTGTACGAAAAGAGTGATGAGTGTAGGTACTTAAAGGTAGAGATAATCGGCTCAGCTGCCACCGCTGTCTACCATGTAAGTGATCTGGCGTGATGATATAATAAAAATAACAATAATGATTTAAAATCTAATTTTAATCATCGTTGCAGGGGTACCAAATGTAGCGTCGTTCAAAGTGGACCCGGCACTGAACAAAGCCACAGCTACGAGTTTCAATATTATATGGGAAGTGGATTCTTATTTTACTATTATCGGTAAGCGCCTGTCTCCTCTGAATCTTGCACAGAAGGCAATCCTATTTAATTATCACAATATCATGTCTATTTTCATTGCTTGTCTAGTAGAAGCACTCTTGAACTGCTTTTTTTTTTCTTCTAAGATATCTCCGATTTCATCGAAGTATTCTTTTACCATTCTTATCCGTTTTTGCCGTTCTAATTCGACCTATAATTTTTTTGTTATACTGTTATTAATTTTTTTACGTAAGTACATACTTTTATTTACTAATTAATATTTTTTACTAATATATGCTTTCAACTGTATGACGGAACAGCATCGCCTATGTATGAAAAAGCCTAATTCTAAAAGTATGCATTCCATTATTGTTTCACACTATTTCACGACTTTATACATTTTTCCTCTTAACGTAAAATTCTACACCTTGGGTATTAACAATAACTGGTACATTTTTTGTCTTCTTCACATGAACTCGGCAGTCTGTAGATTAACCAAGATTTTTTCATTAAAAATTTTGTGCAGAATATAATCTATGGTTGCGGCCATACTACGGCCGGTTGTCTACGGTCGAACCGGACGCGTTCACCACCGAACCTCCCGCCAATTTGTGGAGAAAGATCGTAGTGCCGGGAGACTCTAGCGATGGTATGTTTTATAGATGTGAAATTTAGTTCCATAATTAACATGTAGTTACTTCATGACATTGTGGTTTTAAAAAGCAGAAAAAGTTTTTAATACGTAACTCGCAAAAGTTACTTTTTGTTATGACTAAATAGCGAGGTACGAAATTCCTAACAAATGTTTATTTAGTTCTATCATATTTTTGTTTTTACACTTATTAAGTAAGAAAACATTTCACAAGTAATCGATAGCTAATTATAAATTACTCTCTGTTCTGAAAGTAGGCGGGGTGGGATAGGGACAGAGAAGTGCATTCCTCGAAAGTGCCAAATTGATTTCTGCGTGTGGTAAGTAACATACATTTTGTTTCAGGCCCAATACATAGCGCGACATATACGGTTAGAGGTCTCGCACCCTCTACGGTGTATGAAGCTATTGTTACATCGCGAAACCGGTAGGTTTATTGCTTGAAACTATTAAATGAGAGTTTTTCTACTTTTGATATGCCACCTGAAGATTTTTTTTTTTCTTACATCAGATACGGTTGGAGCAAGCCGTCTGCCATACTACACTTTGCTACAGAACCCGGAGGTAAATATATTTATAGTTATAACTGCTATAAGTATATATATGTTGTACATGTATTGTGAAAGTCTACCACCAATTTCAATCGTAGGAACGCGTGATAACGTAATTAAAATATATTACTGACAAAACTCAATTAAAACAAACAATCAAATTTTCCGTTAGTCAATAATTGAAAATGATTGTGAATCATTCGAAGTGGGTGATAAAATCCGTCAAGACTAAATATTGTTTCGAGACCGATAGCGAAGGAAAGTTGAAAAGCACATTGTGGAGACGGTTCAAGAGTACAGGAAACCGTTCAAGAGTAAACCTGCCAGAGTCGAAAGACCGCATGTAGAGTTTCATCGTCAGTCCGCGGCGTACTTGCGCACGGCGGTGACGATAGTCGACAGCTGAGCCGGACGTTATTCAAACTGACAGTACCAACCGCGCACACGTTTAGCGCGTCCAGCCTGACACAACACTCCATAGTTAATCAAAAACTTACTGCTGTAGAAAATCTTAACATCTTGGGTGGTTGTTGTATCGATATCTCAATATTAACAAAAAAAACGTGAAGTAATTTTTTCTTCGATTTAGACCGGGGGCTGGAGGGAGTCGAGTATGTACAATGTGAAAACCGAATACTGTAGATCGTTAATTTAAAAATAAAAAGCGAATTATTTTCAGTTGGCAGAACCTTACCTGCTACTTTGGATTACACAGACTTCACACCGAACTTAGAAGAGCCAGAACCTGAAGAAGTCCACAATATTACGCAGGCGCAAATATTTCATCTGTCTTCTGGGCGGCGGGAAACGCCATGTTTGATCGCCATTTTGCTGTTTATTTTCTGTCTGACTTTATAGATTTTTTTTATTAAACCAAACAGATTGAAGGTATTTCTACATCCGGCGTAACATCAAATTAAATTAATCTCTAATTTGGAATGAAAGTAAATATGACCACTCGTAACACATTATTTCGTTCGCAATACCGCGTAAATTTTAAGGTTGATGAGGTTAAAAATGACGTTCGTGATATTCAAATTTAGAATTTAAATCTTATAATAATTATCCAATTATTAGATTATGTTACTGAAGCTTTTAAAACACTTTCCATACCTACCTGTTTGGTTAATCCTCTTTTGCATTTCTAATTTATTTTTTTACATAACTGATCTCTCAAATACTAGAACTACTTGTTCTATCAGTATTTTATACAAGTTATATAGCTACTTTAGTTAATATTAAAAGTTGGGTGAGAATTAAGTTTTTTCGCTACATTTTTAACTTCTATAAGATCTAAAACAGTTAATATATTAGCGGTTACTGAAACCATAGTTATGCCAATTAAATACATTGTTTTTAACTTTCAGTAAAAAAACTCACGTGTGTATGTGAATAATGTATTGTATTTGTTTTATTTGATGTCCCTGTCGTTTTTCTTTTTAAAATAATAAAATTAGAAACAAAGAAACCATTACACGAAGATAATAATTTAATTGTAAGTACATGTACATATAGTATAATATAAGATTTATGTTTCAAATTAAGGTTTAGATTTTAATTTACACAGCCTGTGTGCTGAATATATTTATGTAAATAAAAGTTTGCAATATTTATTACTATAATATTATATTCGAGGAGCGTTTTTTCTTGACCCATTCCCTAATAGTAGTATTTCTACATTTTTCTCAAAGCAGTCGTTATTGCAATCGAATTAAGGGTATGGTAAAATTCATTGTCACAAAGGTATAAGGCTTAATCAGTTTAATTGAATTTTAAGTGACTTTTTCATATATTTAGCCTAACAAACAGGCAGACTGGCCACCTGATGTTATGTGGTCACTGTCGATTATGGTCATTTGGAACATCCGAAGTGTCCAATGCTTTACTGGCTTTGAACAATTCTGTCCTATTTCAATTTCAGTACCAGCTATGCTCTTTTGACATCAGTCGTTGAGACGCAATTACTTTTTGACGGCAATATAATGAGTTTCATGATTAGTATGAAATAAAGGTTAATAAAACGATTACCATTACGATTTATTTATATGATTACATTTATTTTTATTAAACAACCATTTTGGACAACCCTGGCGATGGCCAGATGTTGACAATAAACTTTGGTTTACATGTAATCAATACGCTTACATATATACGACACTAAACACTTACTTATTAATTATACTTAGTATTTGAATTAAATTTACTACATCGAAGTCTCCTTACATTCCTCGTCAAGATATATTGAATATTCGACCCAAGATCATATTGTTAGTAGGTACTTAAAAAAAGACTTTTCTTTCTCATCATTAAATACATCACTTAAGTTAAATATAATTAAACACTTAATACATTTACTTATCACTCACAATAATCCAAAATTCACAATTTTTATTCAATGCGGAGTAACAAAGACGAAACAGTTCTAAGTTCCTATAGCGCTTGGCCCACCGTGCTCAATATTTGATTGAAATTCTATTCCCTGCAACATCTGAGACATGTTAGATCTAATGCAAAACGTCCAATCGTTCGCATTCACATATAAAATCATCGCCATTTCCATAATTGAGCCCAAAATATTATGAAAACACGGAAGATTTTATATTTAGTTGTATCAAACCGTTTGGGTGGAGAGCGAGGCGAGCGCGGCACGCCGAGCGCGCGGGAACTGACAACTATTCCGTTAAAACATTCAAATATCAATATACACACTATTAATTCTCTTGGTCATTTTTCAACAAACGAAATAAATTAAAAAGAAAAAAAAAACATATCGTACAATGCAAGTGGATAATAACTACGTCTAGAAGATTTAAAAATCGAACGTCGAATCTTCCCCACGCACAATGATACATGTAAGAATCACTTATTACCGTATAAACATTCAAATTTTAAACTTTTTTTAACGTATTAATATTAACTACAGTTATACTTCTTTCATTAAATTAGTTGTTAATAGTGACATTACGTTTATAATTTTGAATATATTTTTTTTATATAGTATAATAATTATATTATATAAATATCGAATTTACGATGAAGAAATCTTTCATGGCAGATAGGAATTGTGTGAAATAGTCAAATTAATCTGCGTCATATCTAGGTAACATATTACAACCCGTATGTGTATTAACTCTAATTTTTAAAGAAATGAAATCTGGAATACAGTAGCTATGTTAAATATTTGACCGAATTCAACTGAACTTTTATATAAGTATTTGAATACGACGCTAATGCCGACGGCAGCTTTGTTTAGTTAACCAGCCGGCCATTTATAAATGGTCGTTCTATTTTTTTGTAATTGTAACAATGCCGATTGTCTATGCATCAGCCAGGAATTTCAATTACAGAAAGATAATCAACAGCTAGTATTCCTTTTATCCCATCAGTTATGTCTTTTTTATTCTCGTTGAATTCGGCCCGAACAATAAAACGACAATATTTATATAAACATTCATGAGATATGTTAACTTCATGTATATACTTTGTATTTTATTTATAATAATGCATAAAATTTGTAAAAATGTAACCAATCCGCGAGATTTTCAAAGAGATCCAACATCAAATGTAACAATTTCGTTGAACAAAGGACATACTTATTGCCTTGGAAGACACGCGTAATATTGACCATCGATTGTGAATGGAAATTAATTATTAATTCAAGTGAAATAAATAACTGTTCATACATTATGGCACAAAATTTATACATACAACTCGAGGACCATAGCGAATGAATGTAATGTCCATGATAGTGAATTATTCACCATCGATATTTTAAAACTGGCAACATTCGGTTGCTAAATATTTTGGTACATAATACTGGTACAAATATAAATTTAAAAATCACACTTACATGCTTGTGTCCTCACTGAGCATTTCCGATCACTTGTACTCTTCACTTGAGCGTCCTTTCGCTTTGCCTTCACTAATGGTAATGAAAAATGTCTTTCAAAACCAACACTGCACCATTTACACTTTTTTTGCCTTCCGACACTCCAAATAAAAATCTTTACATATTTCACTTTTATATATATATAGGTTTCACTGATTGTATAACTTAAATTCTGTTCGTTTAAAATGCATTTTCAACAATAAATAAATAACAATATATGATATACATATTTTTCTTCTTTGTAAAATAGTAAAATTTTAATAATCTGCATTTACCTCTTAATATAAATCTTAGTTTTCATTCTGACGGTATTAACAAAACGTTTTCTTCAGTTAAATTACTCTGTTCATATTTTAAATATTTGCTATAGTATTTATTGTTAGAAGTAGAATTCGTTATATTTTGTTCTTTAAATCTAAACACTAAACATTGATATCAATCGAATTTCTTATACACACACATAATATTCTAGTTTGGTGAGGTATCCATTTTTAAGATATTACACTCAGTGTATCTTGATCATAATATTCTATGCATTCATACTTTAATACTGACTATATTGGAGAAAATGTTTTAATTACACATAATTATTAATACTCTACAACTACCTTCCACAGACATCAAGGAAATAAACTATAGACATTTAAATTGCTCTTATTTCAAAATAAAATGTGTGCCTTCGAAATTCAAATAAATTGTGCGTTTGGAAACTTAAAGCGTTTAAGACAATAAAACTGTGTGCAGAAATTTATGCTTGACTTTGACTACACAAATTAATCATTCGGCATTGATCATTTTATCTTCAAATTTTTCAAATGAAATTATCATGATGAGACGTGTTTCCATTATCAAGTCCCATGATTAATAATTTATATGGCCAATTTTCTTTTATTAATGATTTTTTTTATTCAATAACTCATCAAGATCTCATTAAAATATCAACTAAATAATTGTAATTAAATTTCTCATACATCTTTACAATAGAAAATAATTTAAAATTTAGAGATATTTTTCTTACTATATTCAACATTTCTTTTGCATTCAGCATGATATTTTTTTTTTAATCTGATATCTAAGACGAAATATTATCTTTTACAATCATGGACCATTATTAATCGTAGTTTCAGCTGAGTTTACATGTTGTTTATAGATTTAAATTTTTCATAAAATATATCAATTCCTGTTAAAAAAATTAATATGTTAAAAATGTTACTTTAGCAAGCACACACTTCGTTATTATATTTTTTGCTGAATGTCGTTTGCGATTCTTTGTTTTGTTTACAAGCTTGAGACAATTTCGGTTGCTGGATGAAAAGTCAGCAGGGTTACAACATTTCAGATTCATATACTACTCATGACAACAATTGCAGTCACCGGTTACTTTTGACTCGTCACCTTGCATCCAACTGACATATAATGTTTAATCTACATTGTTATCTGAGTGAGCCGATTGTTGTACAAGAGCAGGCGTCGCCGGCTGCGTGCGGCTGCGTGCGGCTAGGTGCGGCTGCGTGCGGCTAGGTGCGGTGCGGTGCGCGGTGCGGCGCGTGGTGTCCGCCGGCGAGGCGCGCGGCGCGCGCGGCGCGGTGCGCGCAGCGCAGCGGCAGGTAGCACCAGAGGCAGGGCACGAGCAGGCTGAGCAGCGCGACGCCCAGCCAGCGCTTGGCGCAGGCGTGGTCGGGCGGGCCGCAGTCGCACGGGTGCGCGGCCACCTCGCCCTCCGCGTCGGCCATGCAGTGGTAGAGCAGGCAGCGCGCGCAGCGCACGCACGCCGCGTGCTCGACGCACGCGCGGCACCGGTCCGGCGCCGCCTCGCACGCGCCCGCGCGGTTCGCGCTCTCCAAGTACCACTCGTGGCAGTGTCTGCACACACCCTCACGTAACTAAACGTGTTCCACGTGCTCACCGGTCGCGGCATATTCACCAATCCATTAATATAATATCATTATTTAATATGTACCTATGTATATGCAGTTTTATTCAATAAGTTCATATTGTCCGTACATAGTAACATAATAAATACTATTTCAATGTCACTATTGGAATATTTAACTTTATAAAATTCAGGAATGTCTTTTTTCAATATAAATTTTCGAAATACAGATAAAATTTTCTTATTTTAGTTATCACCTTATCAGTACATTTATCTTTACATTAGATCTAAATATATGTATGTATTAAATAATGCAGTTAAACACAATATTTGACAAGACTAACGGATGCCCGATCTCCCGTTCCCCCGCGCACGTACCTAGAACGTAGGCAACTATAATTTATTTAACTTGATAAAAATGATTGTCATTTGTTCTGTCGTTAGATCATCCGAAAATAGTAAGTCACACATGATTATAATTATAGTGACTTAAATTCCATTTAAATACTGGGCAAAACATTCTATTACCAACAATTACATCTATTTGAAAGTAGACTAAGAATTAAAGACTTGTGAATATACAGTATGAATTACATGAACACCTATTACCTGCATTTCAGTCGCGCCTGGAAGGTTTCGGTGGGTTTCTTGTCGGGCAGGGGCGGCGGCTCGCTGTAGCTGTACTTCTTGATCGAACCTGGTACAACAAAATAACGATATTACACTCTCATATCTGTTGTGGCGTTGTGGGAGTCTGAAGTCCAAGAAGTAGTGATAGATATAGAACATATTTGTCAGGTCTGTTAGGATAGAGATGTTTTACACGCTGAGCTTACTCTGTCTAGACCCCGTAAGGGACCTGGCGTTTTAAAATGTAATTTTTGTTGTAGGTGTTGTTGTCAGGTGTATCTGAACGCACTTCTTCAAGCGCATCCTAATTTTGATTTATTTGCCGACAAATAGAAGAAAGTTTGAAATTTTGCTCTAGTTGACACCTGTGGACTTATCTCTGATATATATATATACATATTTTAATATAGTTGTTAATTATTTTTTATCTTTAATGATTAATCTGTGGACTTTTTGGTATCGTGTTTTATAAATTATGTATTGTGTCATTCGGTTTTTTGCAATCGTGTTTATTAACGTAACGTCACGTCTCTAATCCCTGGAGGGGTAGGCAGAGGAATATAGTGCACTTCCACGTTTCACGAGTTACATTTAGGTCGCATGGAATAGGTGGTGAGTCTATTGCCGTATACCGGGCACAATTCCAGACTCCGAGTGACAACTAGAAATCGTAAATTCAAAATCCAGTAGTACCCGACCGACCGAAACAGACCCGGGATTTGCACCCAGCATCTCCTGATCGGCAGTCGCGCTTCCAACCGCTCGACCAACGAGGCAGTCATTTATTAACGAACAATAAATAATTGAATTGACAAGCACTGGTAAAGAGCGAATGATAGATACACACCCGAATCCCGTTTGAGCAGCGGCGGCTTGGTGGTGGGCGACGATTTTTCTGAAGCAGCCGAAGGGGGCGGAGCGCCCACCTGCGGGTACGTGTACTCGTGCACCTGCAACATAACACCTGCACTTGTAACAGCGTTCGATAGCACTGTAGTATGAGTGTCTCTGTGTGATGAATTTGATTTATATATAGGCCCAGGTTATAATAGTATATAGATCTAAGTATTGTTAGTTACGAATAAGCGTATGGAAAAGGAATAGGATTTTACAAGCTACTATAAAGGTGCAGATGATCCACCCCATGTTAATTGATCACTATTGCCTAGATATTTGTACCATCACAGGATTTACCAACGTGTTGCCTGTCCAAGTAAACGACAAACACAAAATAATTATACAAACAATTGTCTTGGCTGTGATTTTAAACCATCTAAGTAAAACGTTACTATTTTAGTAGACATGAATCACGAACTGACACTGTTTTATTGAAGTATGTATGTAACATGGATATTCTTTTAACTAATTATAACATCAAAAGTGACCATATCATGATAATCATGTCATTGTTCTTATTATATCAATCCCTAGTTGGATATGGGTCTATCAGGATAAGCAGATAAAAAGTCAGCCACACTGGCCAACTCTGAGTCAGCAGGTTTCTCACAATTGAAATTATAATGATGAATTCTAAGGTACCTATGCAAATTATGTGCTATATAGATATACATATGTTATATATTACTGCTATGGATATATTACATTAAGAAAACCTGATTGTAACCAGCCCGGGAATCGAACACGGGACTTCTCTCTCAGTCTGTTGTGCTTGCAATTATGCAATCAATGAGGCAGTATTTTATGAATGTACAATGTTATAGTGAATTCTTATAATATACAGTGAATTGTTGTTAATATTATACTCACCGCTGACAGATGTACATATGGACACCGGTCAGGGTCCGAGTCTTCCGTTTTGTCGTCGTAAGCTTCATACTGCTTTATGGGTTCTGTAAACATTTAAATATATTGATGAGTATTTTGTGCATTTTTTTACAATACAACTAACGCCACCTAGAGGCGAATAGTGAATATATAAAAGCTCATTGTCTATATCAGTAAGTATTGTGGACGAGTGTTATAACCTATTTTCGCTAAGCAAATTATCACGGCAAACTCCTTGTTAAGTAAATAAATAAACCACAAAAGATCAATGGCTTGGACATGGAGAGAGAATAGCAAAACAGGTATATAATGCTTATATCAATGGATGTAGGTGGCAAGGGTGACTAAGATTCACCAACTAAGCCATAATAAGTCAGATATTGGGTGACGAGTGAGTCAACAACGTCGAAATCTAGCGTGCGAGTATAAAGAGAATGATAAATGTAGAAGAAGCTTATAACTTCGGCGAGGATAGAGATATTTGGCACTGGTTGTTTCTTTACTAATGAAGGAGTGGGTTTAAAGATATGATATAATGGTAATGAATGTGGGAGGGTGTGAAGCGGCACGGACCGGCGGGCGGGCGCGGGTGCGCGAGCGCGGGCAGCGTGATGGCGGCCAGGATCGGCGTCTGCACGTCGGCGCGCCGCGGCCGGCTCGCCGTCGAGTTCTCCGAGCTCGAGCGCGAGTCCGACGGCAGGTTCAGGCACTGGAACGTGGTGCCGTTTTATATCACTATACGTCCATTTCTTATTCAAACAACATTCACACTAATCAATGACTTTTTTTTAAATTTTAATATTTAGCCTAGCAAATAGGCAAACGGGCCATCTGCTGGTGAGTGGCCACCGTCACCTATGGACACTTGCAACACCCGAGGAGTGGTCGATGCTTTGCCGGCTTCGAAGGAGAGCTCTCTTTGAGCTTTTCCTGAAGAACCCATGTCATGTCGTTATCATACAAGTAACAATCAGTAACTACATACATTACATGAATTTTTGCTGAAATGAAACTTATGTAAATTAAAAATTATACAACAAATTCTTGTGTTAGTATATGTACAAGAAATCGATTGTATGTATTATCTTAAATATTGTGTCTAGGGTTACTGTCAACTGGACTTGTAATACATATTTGGGCACCATGGCAAACCTTGCCCCTCCTCATACTTAAAGTACCAGATGTACTTCTGCATCATCATGGATCAGTCTATATCAGTCTACTACTGACCACAGGCTTGCCATAAGTGAAGTTTTGTCCACAATTTGCCACGCTGGGCATGCTCATTGAAGATCACAGCTCTCGCTACTCAGGTGTATACTCACTTCGAATATGTTATTCTCCTCGTCGTCGTCTTTCGGCGCTGGATTGAGTTTTTTATACGCGTGAAGTGACGGCCACGCCCCACCCAGACCTGCCGACGTTACATTACAATAAAATACATTACAACACAGTAACTTAATCGTTATACTACTAACAATACATCACTATAGGCAGGGCAATACACCGTGCGAGCAGAGCGGAGTATCTAGCGCTCTCCCTTGCATTTATGGTTGTTGTAGTAATGTAGTACAGCGGTCATGTCAACAGAGTATCGACAAGCTTGGACAAACTGAACAAGCTATAGATGTATAATTGTTAAGAAGTGTATTTCAAATGGATATTTGTGTAATTCATTTGAATGTAATTCTAACAAAAGCAATGTGAAGCAATTGAGTTTTTGTCGCTGTAAAACATACAGTTATAATCAATGGTTTAAATTAATGATGGATACTTCTGTTAATTTTTTTATATTCGTTGTAATTTGAAACATAAATCTGTGAAATGTACAACAATTCAATAAATTGTTGATATGATAGATCAGTTACTTGTCTATAAGATGCTATATTTCAATGTGATACTCACCGTGTAAGAATCCAGTATACGGTAGAGGGGAGGGAGCAAAAGAAAACACATTAGATAAATTAGTATACATTGCATAAATATGTGGGACATTTTTTCTCTATTATTATTACACCATCACGCCAGGTCTTTTATGGAAAGACAGGCAAAAGAGCACCGAGTGCCCAATATCTTTATCCTGACAGACCTGACGAAAATCTTCGACATTTATCATTCTCTACATACTTTTTTTTATTAAAACCAGGCCAGCTTTTCGCGTGCTTTGGGAATTTTCGTTTATTTGAATTAAGTTTCAAAATACATTAATTCTGCATGTTTTAGAACATTCGTTCATTTTATGGAAAATGAATCCATACCATAATAGCATAATTGGAATAAAACGAGCAGTAATGCGCTTGTCAATTATAAATTGGTGCCATAAACATTATTTATGTAATGTTCCGTATGGTTTGGCAAACGCGGCTGCTGATCGACAGGTCCTTGGTTCGTTGCGCGGATCCAGTACTAGTGGGTTTTTCTAACTTTAAATACCTATCAGTGGCTCGGAGTCTGGATTAGTGCCCGGTGTACCCGTTCCATTATGGGACGTAAATGTAAATACCGAAATTGATTATGTGCAGATAGATAGAAATCATGAGGTATTGGATGTGTGATGAGTATGCCATGCGGTATAAATGTCATGAGGTATGACAAGAGACACGAGGTATTTTAAACGTTACGAGTATGGCAAGGGGCGTAAGGTATTTTGTGTCATGACGTGTAAGTAATGTACGTTAAGTGTCAAATACCGGGCTGTAATGGAGCCATACCGTCCAGCAACTCCTCGATGGCCGTCCTCACACCCTTGTCGAAGGCCCGAGCGTCCGCGGCGGTCTGAAAGGTGAGCCCGAATCGCTTCTCGTCGGTCACCCAGTGGTGAAAGGTTGGCATCACCTTGTTGTACTGGAAATCTTTCTTGATAGTACATTCTAGAACCACCTGAAAACGTAAAGATTAAATTTGTAATAAGATCATTGTCTCTTTCTTATCCACACAGCTATAGGATCTATAAGGATAGATATATTGTGAACTCGATGATCTTTGTCTACCCTGTAAGGGACCTGGCGTGCGGGATATGAAAGAATAATAACATAGATATGAGGGAGGGCCCACTATTAAATATTATGGCTTTACCTCTTCATGGTTTAACGTAGACTCGTGTATAACAGTGGAATG
>DWEE01001596.1:0-12956 GCA_018245755.1 Parelbella macleannani
TCTGAAGAGTCGTATCATTTCTACCAACCAACCTCCAACGGGTGACCCGACAAAGGAAACCCGGAAAGTGGTAACTCCTAAAGGTACCTATTTATAACTACCAAATTTTTATAACAATAAAATACTCAGTGCCACATTATATTGATACAAAAAGCCTTTTATTTCAATAAAATACCCAAATTAGTTACATTAATATGTAGTAATAACGCGGAATACGAATTTGTTCCCAATGTATAGCTACATACATACATACTCGTATATCTCACCTCGTATTTGTTGATGCAATGTGTCTAATGTGCACATGTCTGCACTGCTTTGTGTGTAGGCTCTCTCGTCCGTGGTATTTTGCACTGTCAGTAACGTTGTGAAATTAACTTTATTACAATAAATAGTTATATCATTCCAATTGTTTCTATTACTATTTCATCACTATTAAATAGCTAGACTTAAAAGTAGTGAATCGTGGGAGGGTATGCCTGGCTATGTCCTGTTGTATTATTGGTAATTATAATAATATACTTTTCTTTTTCATATAATAGTTTTCTTGAACAACAAAATATAAAAGTTAGGGCTTTACGACTTAAAATATGCAATATTTTCGTTGTATTCATCTCAGCAATATATTTGACTAATGATATACACTGAGATTCTGTTTGGACTCAACAACCATATTATCATAATTTTTCAATTATCCTGTATCGTATCGCCAAGTCCTATTCAGAGTAGGCAAAGAGCAACGACTGGGTGTGCCTCTTCGACGTTCATTAAACCTTTTATTTGGTTAAACTAAGCTATATTTATGTAATTGACGCTTTACAAAATAATCGGTGTTGACCGAGAGAATAAAACCAAAGGAAAAAAACTCTCTGTATACGCACTTTAATTAATAGTATAGACTAATAAATAAAACTGGAGTGTCTGCTTGTAATATTAAAATGACCGCTTTTTACTAAATGCATATGTATGTATACACGATACATACTCGTATATCAAAATAAAATTTTTGTCTGTCTGTCTGTCTGTTTGTTCCGGCTAATCTCTGGAATGGCTTGACCGATTTTGACGGGACTTTTACTAGCAGATAGCTAATGTAATAAGGAGTAACTAAGACTACTTACATTTTAGAATTATAAAATAAAGTAATGTTGCAATGTCCAAGTACTGACTGTCATAATACCGCAATAACTGAACAATAACTTTTTTATTAAATCCCAAGCGAACGAAGGCGCGGGCACAACTAGTTTTAATATATTATAACTGCTAGTTTTATCGCAGTAACAAGCAACCCTTTTAACCCCAGATTCATTGCGCTTCAATTTATCGGTTTTTTCAACGTCTTTATCAGTGCTATTATTAGTAGGTATATGTGTTTACTTTAAACAGAGGAGAGTTTATCTCAGTAGCGATACCAGCTGTACCAAGTACGGCTGCGTCGCCAAAATTCTCTCGTGTCAAAAGTAGATTGCTGAAAATGTGTGCAATTCTGGTGTTAATCACAATTATATGCGTCTTTCGCGGTGTCAACGCACAATTTCAAATTGGTGTGTGCTTACATTTTTATTTATATATCATTTTTTCATCCGCCATCGTTACCTACAGCCCGTTCCGATCCACTGCTGGACATACGAGTAGGTCTTCACTGTGAGCTTTGTCCATTAACCTCACGCCGCGCACGCTGGGTGTGAAACGCAGATCATGGCTTCTCGCACAGCTTACGACAGGTTCAGTCGTTCCTTGCGATATCCTGTACGCCGGCAGGCGGTCGCGGGATGTTTTCTCTCTGCCCTCACACGATAACAACAGGCAGAAGAATGTATGTAGTAAACGCCCACGCTTCACCTTTACGTCCTCCTTGGAATAGGTGATTCCGAGCCACTACTATAAATTTCGACCAGAAAATTTAAATTATATAAATTTAGTAACATCTAACCAGGGAATCGAACCCAGGATCTTTCCATCGTTCACACACATCGCCACGATTTGTACTTTAACATACTTATTTTTTAATTTGGCTCAATCTGTTATAAAAATTGACCTTCACACTCTTGCAGATCTGTAAATTGTTTTTCATTTATACTTTTCAATAAACAGTACTTACTGAACATGAACACAGATAAGGAATACATTTGTTTATAAATGCTAATAATTTTGTATAGTTTCCTTAATCAAAGCCGACGTCATCATCATCATCATCGTCAGTATCTTAAATGCCACGTTTAATATTCAAAATAATCGTTTGTCGTAATGAATTAACAATACCATCCTCAAAGCATGAGAAATAAGCAGAAAGTGCCATATCTCAATCCGTACATAGCTGACCTGTTTCCTCTACTTCACCACTCTCTTCACACTAGCACGTCGGTTTCGGACACTTCTGACTCTCCCATCAGCCAACATCTGACCTATGTATGTGGTCGAAAATCTCAATATTGATTCGTTTATATTTGCTCATCCCACACTCCATGGGACGCATAATATAACTGGTAAGACATAGGAGTACTACGCTTCTCTGTTGTGATACAGGCATGATGGTATATAGTATATAGGAATTTTATTGACTGCTTCGTTGGTCGAGTGGTCGCAAGCGCAACTGCCGATCGGGACGTCCTGGTTTCAAATGCCGGGTCGGTTACTATTAGATTTTTCTAATTTACAATTTCTGGTGGTGACTCAGAGTCTGGAAATGTGCCCGGTTTGTGGCAATGGGCTCTCCATCTATTCCATGGGACTTAAACGTAAGTGGTGAAGCGTAGGAGTGTGGTAGACTCCTCTGTCTAACTCTTCGGGGATTAAAGGCTTGATGTTACGTTTTATAGATTTTTCATTTTTATTTTTCCGCCCTAAAGGTGACCCGTGCTTTGACGAGAGTTTCGAAATATCTGGAATATGTAAGATTATCCACACTTGCCAATATGCTGTCAATTTGATTGAAGATGGAAAACATCCTCCAGTAAGTATTTTTTTTATATTTATTCCGACAAACAGGCAGACGAGCCACCTGATGTCTTATTTATTTTTGTTTATTTTGTCTTTATTGCACACCACAAGCAGGCATAACATAGGGCGAGCTTAATTCCTAGTCGTACTCGCCACCAGTTAACCATTGGAGATTAGTAATATATGAAAAATAAAAAAGACTGGTGCAATAAATGTGTGCAGACCTTAAAAACGTGCGGTATCCTGGGCGAGATGGCGAGTCTGGGACAGACGCCTTGGTGGTCTTCTTCAGCAGAAATAAGAAATTCAAAATCTCAAATAGAATGTTTGTTATATTCCTATTATTTTTCAGACAATTCATATCTCACATGCTAAATATCCAGTGATGTTATGGAGTCCAATAGAGGCCATTGTAATAAATCTCTTTTAAGATCTCTCTCTACTGCGTCGTTGGTCTCGTGGTTGCAAGCGTGATGATGAGTAACAGGTCGTGGGTTCGATCACGGTCGTGACGGTGACAACTTACGATCATAGGGGCCGTTTTTATCATGTCTTTTAATATAAAAAAAATTGTTTTTAGATGTGCAGATGGTTGGGAGATACAAGAGTTGTTTGTTGCCCGGAGAACAAGGATCAAACTACTGGTCTCTTCAGCCGATTCTTCAACGCCACCAAAGACGGTGTTATTTCAAATAAAGACGCGGTAAGAAGGCCCCGAGAGACACCGTGGGGTTTTAAATAAAGGATTTCTGGCTAAAAGAACTCAATAAATTAAAATCCATTCCAACCCATACAGTGCTAATAGCATATACTTTAAAACTGTGTATCTATGTATGTGTATGTATTATATTTAATTACATAATAGGGTCAATTATTAAATTTGTCGTTGAAACTTGTGCATGAATATTAATTGTGCAGCACCAGTCACGTTGGGTGGACCCTGTTAGAAAAGGTCAGTCCGTTCGGTCCTTTATCAGCATGTTGAATATTATTTATAAGCATGATTGAGTACATATAGGAGGTATAAGGTTCTAAATGTTATTTTCTGAGCGCAATCCAATCTCACCTGCTCGTGCAACCTGCTATACAACAGTCGAGGCTCTGATACGCAGCTGATCGCGGTATGACGCAGTGCCTATTCATGGCTCTATAGGCGAATGCAGCAGCAGCGGAGACGATGCGAGATACAGCATTATGGGATCCCCTACCCACACAACCGAGGGAATAACGGGAGAAGTAATTACTTTTATGGGACAATGAGGAGTATAACGATGATAGGTAAAATCATCAATACGTTCATCTGCACGTCTGCTAAATTCATTGCAGTAACTTGGCAACGACTAGAGAACCCTAAAGATAGGATATATTGGCAAAGGACACCGTGTGCCCTGTGGGCAAAACGAACAACTGGTGAAATGACGTTAATAGAAAGCTTTAAAAGATTAATATTAAAATCAACTGAACAACGAGCAAACCGTTCGTTTTGTCTCTGTATCGTGGTCATGTTCCATTCAATAACGTTACCAAGATACCTGCACTGAGAAAAGTAATGTAACTCAACTTCAGACAATTTAAGAAGTGGCGTGATATATATATGTATATTATAGTTCTGGTTTTCCAACACATATCAAAAAATCGCTGAATTATGGCTCAAAACGTGACCTTCACCATGAACTTTACGAATAACCACCAGCTTTTTAGTCACTTATAGAAGGGGTCTACATCGCCATACCATGTGCATAGCTTAGATTTTTTCATATTAATGCCATCTATTTTACGTCCCACATGCATGCTGGTAAGTTTACCAATCGGTTCCATGTATAAATTAAAAAGTCGGGGAGACGGTAAACCTCCTTGTTGTACACCAAAGTCTAACGAATGAACATAATCTCATCTAATTGGACATAAGCTAATTTTACTGGTGGTGTCACTATTGCTTACACTAGTTCCTGAAGATACCTACTGCCTCTGGGGATATACCTGCCTTTTATAAAATTATAAAAGACACTCTACGGTGGTGGATGCCAAAGAGATAGACGCCTGTAATTATTTTTATCATCAAAATGTGCGATCCTTGATAAGAAACACTAAAACTGCTTTTATTAGATCAGATAGCAAATTAGATTGACTAATACACAATGAAAATGACAACGACAGAAAAGGAAATATTTATACCACTATCCGAGTGCCTGCATGGTTAAGGTGCTCTACACTAAAAGCTACACCTAAAAGATTTCCCAATACTCATATGAAGAATAACACTGCTTTTAACTCTGGTATGATTTCTAAATTAACTGACATCATTACGGCCTCGTTAGTCAAGTGGTTGGAAGCGCGAATGCGACTCGAGAGGTTCTAGGTTCGAAACCCGGGTCGGGCACTATTAGATTTTGTAAATTTTTTGTTTCTAGTAATAACTCGCAATCTGGATCTGTGCCCGGTATTTGGCAATAGGTTCCCCACCTATTCCTCTGCCTACCCCTTCGGGGATTACAGGCGCGATGTCTAGTTAAACCTATCGCAGGCTAACAACCATATCAGGTAGACATACCCCTGATCAAGATCGATGGTTCCGCAAAATCGTTTCTGCTACAGATGGGGAAAGAGACGAAGCCCATGGTTATTTTTCTCCCCAATTTTTTCTTTTCCTACAAACTGGATCTATTCAATACAAAAACGTATTATTCAGACGTACGCGCTAAATTTTGCTACATCTGGCTTACGAATTACCGCATTATTTTCCAATGATATTTAGTCTATTCAATGAAAAACCGATGAACGGCGTAACAACACCGCGAGGCTGCCCAAGAATACTATAATGTCTTCATATCAACTGCAGCATTTATCGGTAAATAACATTTGGCAACTATCCTTAAAGATATGATGAAGGTGATTGAGAAACATGACATACGAGTTGGTTAGAAATAACATCATCGTCAATCTTCTTGTTATTGGAAGATAATTGAAATTAGATTATTGGAAACCGGTCTTTTCTCGAAATAAAGTATCCTTTTCGAAATAAAGCAGTATCCCAGTGCTAAGGTGTTTATGAGTAAAATTGTATTTTTCTCTGTAAGCGCATTCGCTGTGATCCTTTTGAGAAAATTAAGTCTTTAACCAACTTAGCCAACAATGGTTCAGTTTCATACGACAGATAACGTAATACAAAATTCCAAGACATGAAACCTGTTTGTTTAACGAATGATATTTGATCAGAAAAATTAAGTAATCCTATAATTTCAGTGATTAGGTGTTTGGAACGCAGAAACTTGGAACTTTAAAACAATGGCATTCAACAACACGAAAGTAAAACCAGCGCGGATATTTGCCGAACCCGCTGAAGTTTGCATTTATATCTTATAGTCTATGTGGCAATGATTCCAGGTATGCCGCTACAACGGCAAGGTGCCAATGATGTGCTGTCCAAACGTACCAGACATGCCTCCGACCCCGGAACCCGAAGGATGCCCCAAGCTACCCGTCATAAAAAAACCAAAATTTACTAAACTTAGTCAAAATATAGCCTGGGACAGTACGTAAATTATAAAATACCTATGTAATTCTTCTACGTTCATCACTCTCTTCATACACACACCCCGGTTTCGGAGGTTTCTGACGGTAACAATCAACAACATCTTCAATATGAAATACTGCGCCTTTCTTCTTGCTACACGTACATTTTCAAACATACTATTAATCCTACTCTCCTATCTCGAAACCTAATCATCAAGAAATTTCGAATTAACTTACATGATTTTATTTCGCTGCAGTTTGTTGTGTGCAAGTTGCGTGGTGCCGTTCCAGGGCGGCAGGATAAATAAAAAAGATCGATGCATGAAACAAGTTGCTTTTACTTATTAAACTTTCTTTTCTTTTCAGAGTGCTTAGAGAACCGAAGATATGTTGACTTCTGTGAACAAGACGAACAGGATTTGTCAATTTACAGAAGAACAAGAGAATGTAAAATTGGCAATGCTCCCAGGATCTCTGGTGGAACACCCGCTGAGCTAAAACAGTTTCCTCATATGGTCCGTATCGCAACATGGCAGTGTGACTGAGTAATCATATCCGGTTCTAGCATGTTATCTCTTGTTTGGCTTTCAATCTTCAATGCATCTCGAAATATTTGATTCTGAACACGACATTAAAATTGTCCGTCTCTCATAATAATATTGCACAATATGCAGATCCACGACAGTTGGATCCTCGACATCAAGATTCAGAGAAATAGAATAAACTCTTTACTATCACACCATAGTCTTGTCGCCACAAATTCTCCGTGACCAATCTGGTCATGAATGTTCTCTCTGCTAAATGCTTAAGAATTACATCATATAATATCAAAGGCGGCAACGTCCACTATTGGTCAACATTTAAGTATGAATGAACGTCATTTTGTTAATCTGTGACAATCTGTGATACATTAGGTGACAAGTACGGCAGTATGCCACGACAAAATGAACTTTAAGTATAAAGTTTGCATTAAAACTTTCTTTCTTTCTTTCAAAACCGGCAATATCCTTCAGCCGTAGTCATTTATGTAAACGTTTTAAAAACGATAAAAGTGTTGTACATTTATGCCATATATATTATCATTTACAATAGTTTATACATGTTTGTCGTAAAAAAAATTAATTTGTTGTTTTTTACAAAATCTAACATCGTTGCTATTGCCGCCTTTGATATGTGATGATTCATTTCTTTATTTTTATCCACCATTAAAATATAAATAATTTTGTCCATATTTCACCTACTGTACTATGCAGCACAGAAACACAATTAGAATAGAACTAATCTCATGCTGTAACGTTGCAGGCAGTTCTCGGCTGCCACAACGCTGAACCGAAAGCGGATGTGGATATTCAGTGGATCGGAGGTGGCTCCCTCATCAGCGACCGGTTCATCCTCACTGCCGGGCATGTGTTAAGTAGTAGTTCTTTGTAAGTTAGATTCTATAGTGATAGATAGATATTTAAAAATCATTAGTTACATCAGTGACATATAACAGAGACATATGCACCGAGTTAAGTAAATAGATATGCAAGCAATATTACCAGGTGGTCACTGTTTACGACTTTGACATTACGACACGTTTACGACATCGTTAGTCTACCTCAGTCCACTGCTGACATAGACCTCCCTCAATGAGTACCATCCAGCATCTGCGTGTAGCCTTCCATGTGGCCGGAGGGTGGTGGCAAGTGCTTAATTTTTATATATACAAATAAAATATTTCTCTCGCAAATTTCAGCAAAAAGATTCAGTACGCCTTACTTGGTGTTTTGAACAAATTGGACATTGCGAATGGCGAACTATTCACCATCATAGAAGATGTGCCCCACCCGCACTACACCACCGCAGACAAACACGACGACATCGCCTTGGTGAAGTTGGACAGACAGTATGTTTAGTTTTGTTATTTTTACCCGCAAAGTTTTCCCGCGGTAAACGTACTCTTGAACTTCCTCGAGATGGATCACATAAAGGCAATGGCTTCTAGATGAGCATGTTCATTGAACATTACTTTCATTTCATTTGTTTCATAAAGTTCATCCATAAACAGATGCTAGGTATTAAATAGGTAGGTATAGAATCAACCAGGTTGTTCGGCACACACTGCGAGTGCTGCACGGTATCAGCCAAGATGATGATATCGTCTGCAAATCTCTATTAGGAGAATTAGCGGCCTATTGTTATTTCCCGCCGTTTTCAGCCTACCTACCATCTTGAACATTTCCTCTAAAGTATTAAAGAACAATAAAATTAGGGTTAAACAACATTCCCTTGTCACACTCCTCGATGGAAGAGGATAGGTTCAGACGGCTGAATCTATGATAACGGGACGGTGATAACTATGTGGAGGTGGTCACTGGTGCCGTATCCTCCTCGAAAGCAACGTAAAAATCAAAACAGCTGTGTACAAAGCAGCAACTCATCAGGTCTGCACACCAGACTAACAATAAGTCAAAGACGTATTTAAAGCTAGTGACAGTTTTAAATATTATTTTTTAATATCAATCAAACGTGCATCCCAGTAATACTTTCATTCCTACACTTCTGAAACCTAAAGGGCTTATATCTACAGGATACCTCGCACATAAATTGTGGAAGCTACCTTATTAAAATATATGGGATAACAGGAATGAATATCGGGCACGTATCAGGCAATAATAGTTAATCCCAAAAATAATTTCAGAGTAAAATTCTCGGATTTTATCCGGCCGATTTGTCTGCCAGTTCCCGGCATCACATACGACGATACACGGATAATAGCGGGTTGGGGAGAGACGGAACAACACAGTAAGTCTGCAAATGAATTGATGATGGTAAGTTGTCATATTCACCATATTTCTGTTTACACTAAGG
This sequence comes from Parelbella macleannani, assembly GCA_018245755.1. Taxonomy (NCBI): domain Eukaryota; kingdom Metazoa; phylum Arthropoda; class Insecta; order Lepidoptera; family Hesperiidae; genus Parelbella; species Parelbella macleannani. Next base: position 9,304 of record DWEE01001596.1, read on the forward strand.
GCTGTGGTTGCGTTAAAATAAAGCAATCACAAAACACTGACAGTATACCCGTTCTGAATTAAAAGACTCCTCCTCTGTGTGAAATAGTTGCCAGCCGTTTGATCCCCAGAAACAATAAGCTTAGTTGACATTTCGGACATAACTTTTGTTGTATCAGATCCAGCTCCCTGTCTCTTCGTTGCTAGCGGCGTAAATAATTATCTTTCAGATTAAAATAGGAACGATGCTAGAGATTGAAAATACTTATATTTAATAGAATAATATGTATGTATGTATGTATATATGTATGTCAATGTACTGTAGAACCTTCTATGGGAGGGCATTGATGACCTGTAACCCAAAGGTCATCAGGTTAGGTTTTCTATCACTTTTCTACTCACTAGTAGAAATGTGAGAGAAAAATAAAGAGCTTTCCTTTTGATTCGTCAGAGAAGCCAAACACTGTTGGAACATGGGTCTTGTCTCATAGTGAGAAAATTAACACGCCTTAAAGATTTTTTTTTCCAAACTCTAATGTGTGTAGGTCACAGCTCCTTCCCCGTTACCAAGTAATATGAATTTAATCTTTAAGCGCACCTCTTTGTATAGAGGTATGGTTATGGTGTACACGCTATGGTTTTAAGCCCTACGTTATGGTTTTAAGGAACTTCGGAGTGAGAAGCGGAGTTCTAAGCCACTATTCTGATTTTATCCAACTTGCCCCATTGCAAGTCTAATCTGGGAAACTGCACAGACCTGTCCGATATATTATAATTTCAGGCAACCGTTTATGAAGTGGAAGAACATTTTTGCACAGCGGCTTTACAAGCAAGGAATTTTTTCTGGAACAATGACACAATGATCTGCGCCGCAGGCTACAGGACTCGAAGCGGGAAGTTCACGGACACCTGCCACGTAAGCGTTTCCTTTTGAAGTATAGGTACATGACGATTGATCAGTAAGCATTAAAAATATTTTGTACAATATATAAGATGTAGATTAGACGTAGATCAGAGGAGAATGAAATACAGCACTGCACAGGATCATGGTGTCGCATCAGCGGAGGCTGAATCATCTCCTATTGCCCGTGCTTAGTTTGTAAGGCGTAATTTTTTTTGTTTAATGGTTCTTTAACGTGGCAATATGATTATTATTATCAGTTTCCTAGCGTCCTCAATCCAGCCATGCCATGCGATGCCATGATCATGCTAAAGTCATCAATTCAATGCTGGTGGATGCTGCGTTTTCCAATTTCTGGTCTCTATTCCAGGATTTTTCCATTCTTATAATATTTGGTGAATTGCCTAAAACCACTAAGTCCACTGCTGGACATACACCCAATCGCCGCCATATCATCCGGTCCTCGACCTTTTAAACTCAGTTGCCGCCAGTTGATTTCTTAAAGTCGTCAAACAACCCAGAGAAATTCAGATTGCTAGTGATTGGTGATGTGAATATTTTCGTTCCAGGGCGACAGTGGAGGACCCCTGATGTCCGAAGTCCGCAACGAGGAACTCACCTGCAACTACGTCATCAACGGAGTGGTCTCGTGGGGCCCGAAGTGCGACAGTGGAACCCCCGGATCGTACACGCGAGTCTCCCATTATTTGGACTGGATAGTCGAGACGGTGTGGCCCAACAAGGTTCATGAACCTAAGATCATGTATCCAGACAAATATTCCCAAATATAATCGCGGTAATAACGCCAATGTTAGATGACACAAATTGAAATTATCATATACAAAATAGTAATAGGAGCGCACAACAAGGCAATAAACGATCTGATGTTATTGTTTTAGAAATAAGATAATAGTTCTGAGAGGAACTTTCGAACAGCTTAGAAAAGAGGTATCTTCATCCCAACAGATGGCAATCAGATGCCTCGACCGCGCCTAGCCAACACCGACAGAGACAGAAAGCGTGACAGCAACAGACTCTTTCTCCGATTGGCCATTATTCGTTTCTACACTTTATTTTTACAGTATTTTATTGACACCTTTTTGTTTAAACACCGGTGCATTTTACCTGCAAATATATTCCATCCGTAACCTTCTGAAGAGTCGTATCATTTCTACCAACCAACCTCCAACGGGTGACCCGACAAAGGAAACCCGGAAAGTGGTAACTCTTAAAGACATCATGATAAATCGTTTAACGAATTTTTACACTTGTTCAGCGTGGATATGTTATTGAACGATATGAAAATACTCGAATTATTTAAGTGTAAGTAGTTTTAGTTAAACAAAAAAGTAAGAAAAACATTCTATTGTGTTACTATTGTGAACGAGGGACGCGTGGCCGGATGGACGAAATGAGATAATGAGGTCATTATATAACGAATTAGGAACACAATATTGGTGAAACCTAACTTTGGAATTATTCAAGATATCACAAAACGGATGTTTGTGATCGGTTGGGCATGGACGAAAACCCACAATTTGAACTTTCCATTTTTTTTAGCCATGAAACCCCAAATATTCGAACGAAATTCACCGGTTCTGAATCGTGAGCCAGAAACGATTCGCCGGTACTGGACGGTGAGCCAGAACCGGCAAATTCCTACTGCTCCCGGTTGCACTGCGCATAAAACGATTTTGTAATATTTAGAGAGTGTTTAATGATTTTGCGTGTGCAAAGATGATACAGGTATAGGTCACGATGGGTCTGACACAGGCTGTGTATAGGACGGGCTTTCAAGCGAACTTGACGGCAGATTCCGACGCTGGTACTTATAGGGCAGCGTGACCCACGCCACGCTATCGAGGCCAAGCTTCCCCCCGCACCGCGTGCTAAGGTTCCGAACCGCGCCGGCGCGCGGCGTGTCGCGCCGCCCTCGTGCCGGTCGCCGGTAAGTGTTGAAGTGCCAAGCTTATTTGCCGCTTAGCATTCCAACTTTATATTCTAACGTTTTATCGTTCGACGGCAACAAGTGCTGCCACATGTTGTCTAGGTTAAAAACTATGTACTTATTTCATTTGATTTATTGAAGTTATACTTCTTTTGGCGCGTTAGGGAAAAATTATTAGAGTAAATTTTCACACACATCGTCACATAAAACCGATACTGTGAAATTAGTTACTCAATATTTTACTTTTGTATCAGTCCCAATAAATAGGTATACCTACATATATATTTTTCCAAATATATCGTGGTGACTAATATTTATTGACTTTAAAGATAATTTACTGTGATTATGAATGATAATACGTTTGTAGAATTTGAAGTTAGCTGACGGTATGTAAGTATGTACCTATATCTATTTATTTACATCATAAACTAAAATAAATTATTTATAGTATTTAATTTAATTTAATTTAACTCGATAATGCGTTATAATAAAACTTTCATTCAATGTATTACATACCTTTTTTTTCTATTATCTATTAGTGTCGTTTTCTCTACAAACATAGGATAACGCGAAGGGTCAGATTTTTAGATAGATTTTTATTTTGTTACGCCAAATAAGTATGACTTCTTATGTGCGCACATACACTACCCTTCAAAAGTTTTTAATCAGTAAAGTTTTCGTCTTCAGAAACAACATACTGCAATAAATCCTTAAAAAAATATTGTTATAAGCGATTACGGTTTTTACGACCGATTTAGCAATATTTAACAAAAACACAAATTTTTCAACAACTATCCCTTATTGTGTTAAAGGGCTGACACAAGAG
>DWEE01001597.1:0-12956 GCA_018245755.1 Parelbella macleannani
CACTTGGCCAGCGTGGCAGACTACGGCCTTAATATGAGAGAAGACCCATATTCCAACAGTGGAATGACAAATGGGTCCAATTATTATTATTGTTTATTTCTCATAATAAGAATTTTTCAAGTCAAGCTAATGACGAAGATAAAAGGTAACCGATGTTTTGTTTTCGAAGCAGATAATTTTATACTCGGCATGTGTCTTATCTATAGGCACAAAGTTACAAATCATTCAATACATCCTAATTATATTATTAACTAATGCTTAAAAGTCAAATGTCTAATTGACAAGTTACTGATATAATAGAAAGGTAAAGTTTTCATTCATTCATTTATTACCAACGATGCATGTATTTTGCTCAGATATTATGAATCCTTTAAAATTCTAATGTCTCATAGACGATTTCTTAACATAAGAGGGAGATCAAAAGTTCAATTATTCATTCATTCACTCATTAAATCTTTCATGAATTCATTCATGATTAATTTATTTACAATTTGAATGTCCAACAAATGTTTAACTTACTGGTTAGGACATTCAGTGCAGGTCTCCATGTAGCGCGTATCGGTGTAGTTGGTGTCCGGGTGCTTGAAGGACAGCGCGCACTTGTTGGGCAGGTTGCACGGCGCGCTCGGCAGGTCCTTCTTGTCGCAGCGCCACGCCTCGTAATTGTTGAGGGCCTTCGCCGCGCGCGGGTCCGTCATCCACGTGAGCGCCTGCGTCACCGTGACGAACCACACGTCCGGCCTGGCGACACGTGTGGATTTGGTACGTGACTTTTTTAACTTTGTTCTTTGGAACAATTCGTTATTACATCGCAACGAATAAAGCTGGTTCCGTACATTTTAGAATTATCGCATTTTAGTACGATGCATTCTCCTCTAAGCCTATTCGAATACGCTCTGTTGGCTCATTTTGAATTCATACGAATTTCTTTAAACATTCTAGTTTAGAACAAGAACTCTACAGAATGGCAACAACACTTTTTTGAATCATAACACATAAAGCTGATTACAGACTTTTAAAAGTAAACTGTGACTTTTGCAAGTCTTATCTGGTAGTCAAGGCCTATTATCAATGACGTTATTGCGATCTCTTCAGGTAAAATATCATAAAAATCTCTTGTCTCATCATACCAAACATAACAGCACGCCTATATTTTTCGGAAAGGGTAGGCAGAAGAGTGTATTTCTCGTCCACATTTTCCCAATTATTTATTAAAATCGTTTTCGCTATCACATTTTTCTATACTACCTTCGAGAACATTTGAGAATGACAGACTTGAAGAAACAATACGTAATGAGAGTTATGGATACATGCACCTGGACATTTAAACGACTGGTTTGTCTGTGTGTTATATTATCATTAATACATTAACTAAGATGTCGAAATACTATCTAAACTGAGATACTAACTATGTACTTATTATGTTAGTCATATAATCGTACAACACGATCTAGTTCAAATATCGAACAGATTCAGACTGCTTCATCGGTCGATTGGTTAGAGTAACTGTTAATCACAAGGTCCTTAGTTCGATTCCCGGGTCGGGCAACGTACTATTAGGTGTGCGTAACTTGAAATTCCTTGTAGTAGAAAAATGTGAGACAACAGGCTCACATAAGAAAACTGGTGATTCGTGGAAGTGTACTATACCTACTCTTCTGAGTACCGTTTCGGGAAATACAGAGGTGATGTTATGTACGATCTATTTCAAAAACAACGTAACATGACGCCCGTAAGTTACTATTTATTACATATTTTTCCAGTTTAAAGAAATTAGGATAGTTATATAAAACTTTAAATGAAATTCCCGACCTAATTGAAGTCGTCCAAACTAAAAAGACATCGACCTCACTATCAAATTAATAATCGACTTGATGATAAGGCTTCGGATATAATTAAACTTTGTTGTGCCTCTTATATTTTGCTACGAAAGTGCCAACAGAGCATTAAATTGTTTTATGAAAAGTTATTAAATGTTAATAGCACTTTTTTTTAATCGCAATAGTAAGGTTTAATATTTACTGTTGTGTCTGTGCTGTGGCATAACATAAAACAATCCACCGAAATACGTATTAAACTTTTCTACGGTTCTTTAAACGAGTCAAGAACTTAATGAACGCTGTATTCATATTGCAACAAAATCGATTTTTATAATACTGCATACTTTCCCTGCAGACCTATTCGATTTTTCACACGCACGATAATTCAGTTAGCGACACATGAAAAATCCATTCTGCGCGATCCATAACTTGTTAGACGAATATTACTATGGATTCTCTGTTCGAACAACGATAAAAATAAACTGTAATATCGTAAAATATTCATAATTTGTTCAGCTTATATCATCTACGTACAGACACCGATCAGTTACAATTCCATTACATCGTATATTATAAACATATTTACACATCTCTTTATACCCACGTAATATATGTATTTACATAAGATATAACAATTGCAAGACTGTCAGTACCCACTACCCAGGGATCTCTACCGTTTGATCTACGTTCGAGTGTCATTGAACTGTACTGTGTACTCTTTTATGTCAACAAAATTACTATTATTATTTAGCAACCAACCCTCCCCCCCACACACACCTCCCCGTCCCTTGTTTACATTAATATCCCGGATCAATGGATGCGAAAATAAAACAATAACAGCCTGTAAATAAAATAAGAGATTGCAGCGGGTATTACAGCTGAATCTAATAAATCATTCCAGATTGCCGCGGCGACTGGCCTGTTAAACCGAATTTTGGGCGGGGCCATTCCATAAGGCTATTAACAAACGATTTTCCGCGAGCAATGACGACGAATTTGAGAGTCAAAATGCTAATAAAATAATGCCTCAATTCGTCCTTGTGTATTGCAGCTGACTAGTTTGATGATCTTTGAACAATATAATTGCAGCATAAGTGTATTAATAAATTCCTACAATTTAAGAGAATATTCCTAATCTCTCTTAACGGAATATGTAAGTTTATTTTTCATGTCTCATTCGACAAGTGACTGCAAGCGTGACTGCTGACCGCGAGATCCTGGGTTCGTTCGATTACCGGGTCGGGTACTATTAGATTTTTCAACTTGCATTATATACATGCTTAGATACATATATGCTAAAATCTTATATTACTTAATACATACAAATTAGAGGCCCATTGGAGAAACTTGTGCAGTCCACGCTCCAGCTCCTTGATTTGGAACCAGTTCGTGTGGAAGGGCATCATGTACGGCGCCCGATTCTGATCGTAGTAACGGCTGAAGTCTTCCTGCAGCCACTCCAGTACCTAGAAATCCATCGACATTTATTTCAATAATCCTTAAAATTATTCTACTTAATGTAATTTATGTATATTGCTTTGCTACGCAAAGAGTTCTAAGTCCTATTCCCATTGAGGTGAAATATAAAAATGACAAATTTACCTAATTCATTTAATCTGTATAATCATTCGGCATAGCGAAAAGCATATGTATAAAAGGAGTAGTATATGTAACTAGCTATCTATATGATGTCCACGGTTTCCATTCGATCTCTTTCGGGTGAGAAGTGTAAATGACAAATTTACTCATATTATATTTGATCTCTTCATGGTCACTCCTATTGAAATAAACACGAACAGCGAAACAAAGTGTTATTTCTTTATTATATGTAGCTAAGCGTTTTCATAACGTTCAATTACAGCAATTAATAAATAGTGTGCAGTTGTTACGATCGATGACAATAATAATTTCGTTATGATTTCAAGTGAATTAATTAAGAATATAATTAAACGCGCGTAATGAACGATATTTCTGTAAATTGCATTGTCATAATGAGAGACTTGTGGCGATCATAACGATAAACAGATTTCGCAGTATTAAAATAGGTCAAAAGGCTTTTAAACTTCCAATGGTCCAATTCCCTCGGATTTATAATATCTGCATGGAAATTTTTTATATGTTTCATTGCAGAGAGAGATTATCCAAAAAATATTTTTTTTCTCTTAATTGTTTTTTCTAAATATTAAAATGACTTTACTCCTTTTATTTCCCACGACTGGGCATAAGCCATTTCACGCAATTGGAGAAAAATTATTCGGCATCATGCATCATTTGTATGAAATAAGAAATATAGCTTTGTTTTTGATGTTAAAAAAATTATCGATCATAGGCCTCGGATAAGCTTTTAACAAGTGTTATATAACGACATGTTACTTTATCATACAGTATTGATATGCTTCATGTTTAAGTGAATGCTGTACATACGTATATATATACATATTGTTCATAATGTCTCGTGTAAACTGATGTCAATGTACCTTAATTTTTTTATTTAGCAATAAGCTCGCGTTTGACTCAATCTCACTTAACGGGAAACGAGATAAAGCCTTAATAAAAAAACGAGTGTCTACTAAATGTGCTCTGCGAAGCGCACACGAACTCGTGAAAGTTTGACATCAGTGGCCACGCTTCCGAAAACGTGACTCAAGTCAAGGCCGGATTACAGACCAAACTTATTACGGTACGCAAATGATAGCAGCAGATGATGATGATACATACGTCATCCGAATCATGGTTGTGGAGGACACACTGATCTAAATACGGACAATGACCTCCTTCGAATGATGCCACGTAGTGAGCGTTGAATGGAACTTCCCAAAGACCTGAAAGTAATCATACACATTCATTCATTCGTGCATAGATTTTATTAGTAAGTCTTTCATGTCACATGTTAGTTCTAATACAGTACACTCTACAGTATTATTACTATTAAGTATTTTATTACCCGTTTCATTCCGAGTTTTCACGCTGTTGACGAATAGGAGAGGATCAACATTAGTACAAATCGGTCGAAATATTACATCCTAGGACACAGTGTTACCATAATAGTGAGGATATTTGACTAAACCGCATTTGGCAGATAGACATTCTAAGTTGTCTGCGACAGCATGTGACAACATTAGACAATAAATTGCCATTATTTTCGGACGTGGTTATAAAATAATACTCTCGATATTATTATAGAGATTTAGGCTTCTCTTGGTTCAACGTGCGAGCGTGTACCTATTGCCTAAATTTTCTATTATTATCCAGTTTCCAGGTAAAACATTATTGTTCAATTCTTGAAGGAACAATCCTGCCCTTAAAATGTGTAAGATCTTACTTACCACTATCTTTAAACTTACTCACCGAATAATATTAACATATATTTTATTAGTTATGAAAGTCAATTTCTTAGATCAATAAATGTTATAGGTTTCGTTGGAAACTACAATTCGTTCAATTATAAAGTCATAATAGGAAAGCGGGTAATTAGGACGTAAATACCGAATTCGTGAATCTGTTAACTTACATACGCAATACACAACGTAGTAGGTACATATGAAACAGTAAGTAGAATCGACAACATAACTCGAAATAGTATTAAAACCGCTTCTGTGATTGCGCAAAATGTCCTGAGGCAATAAGGGGCAAGTATGAGGTCAAACATTCCAAGCCTCCGTCAAGATCCGTCCACATAACTGAACTCATAGGAATACCAAACAGCTTCCGGCGAAACGGAGCGGTTTCAAAACATTGGCGCCAAAACGCGCGGGCGAAAAATAGCAAAGAGGTCACATTGAAAGCAACCCGCAAAAACATTCATGTTATCCTTTCATCGATTCTAAGAGTTGTACTAAGACTCAAAAGGAAAATCTTTGATAGCAGCATCAAAGCAAACATTGTTACCATAGCAACATGTGAACTTGTGGTATCTTTAGCTATTATAGGAATTATATACTACGATAATGTTATAAACTATGCCTCCCAATACAAAAATAGCGCACAGAAATATGTACATACCTATTACCTAATTCTATGGAGCAAAGATTAAATTAGGGGAAACCTCGTATTGCAAACAGCAAAAAGCTTTATTCGATCCTCACCACTCATGCCCAGCGTGGGGATTATAGGCAAAAACCTATGTTGGGTAGCCCTCTGTACGACAATGGAATGAAAGAGGCCGATAAAAACAATGGTTATATTACTCAAAGGGAAAATTTCTGAATCATAATGCGAAATTTTTCTAAACTTTAAAGACTGCTGAACGCCTGCTGAAAGCCTGCTGAACCACAATGCGGAAGATTTCTAAGCATTGTGTATATAATATCCAAACTGTGAACTTAAATAGGGCGCGCCAACACCCCAGGCATTATCACCTAGCGCGGCGGGAGATCTTTGCTAAACATCATTTAATTAACGTTCTTTGTGTTTGTTAACTCACCCGGGAATGATTTAGTCGGGCAAGTGCCGGATTTGCACTCGTGGGCGATCTTGTAGTCCAACGTGTACGGCCAAACAGGAATCGGAAGCGGCGGAACGCCTACGGAACTGTCGTAAATGTAGCCGAAGTCTTCTAAGACCTGCGAAATATTTCAATTCTTTTATTACATCATAGGCTAGTGTTGGGCCGCGATCCCATTTGATGAAAGCGTTTATTTATTTGAACTTATTGTTTGATAGGACTTATTTTTGATTCTATTTTACATGTTACAATATAATGACGACTTAATATTATTATCAGTCGCTTTGACAAAAGACATCAGCGGACGTAGTGCCGTGATACGTTTTATTGTTTCCCGTGCGCCGTGACGGAAAAAAATTCCGTCGGAATGTATTTGCGTACCTTGAACTGCGTGTTTCTGCCGGGTTTAAGGAAAGGCGCCCGAGCCCCGACGATTTCGCTGCGGGTTACATTCGCGAATCGTTTCAGAATTTCGCGCATGCCAATCATCTCGCCTGCCCACTCTTCGTAGCCTTTGTCCTGCAGACCTTGTTGCTGGGACACCGTGCCCGTCGCTATCTGTAACGTCAACCGTGAAATATTCGTACGCGATAGTATTTATTTATTCTTCATTGTTGTTATCAAAAGGCGAACTCGTTGCCAATTGACATTTTCTTCCACTCAACCCAGGTGATGATGAAGAGCTGTGATAGGCACTTACTTACCTTGGTAGTAACTTTCAAATATCGTCATTATTATTGCGGTCAGACTAACACCTTATGGGCAAGCTAACAAGAAAAATCAGATATTGTTAAAAATTTTACAATTTTCAGATTTTTGGAAATCTGGCCTAAGTGTTAGATCTCAAAACCCGCACACAGATCATCATCACCAACAACCCTTTATAATTCCACTGTTAGACACGTATTTCCTTTCGGAATAAAAAGAGTTAAGAACATAGACACCCACGCTGGTTTTTGCGTTGGCAGTATTATATGTTTTTAAAAATTATTATAACGAACTCTAACATGTACAGGTCCCTTTACAATATTATATTTCATCTTATATATATGTACATACATACCTCACGAACACAGATTATATTATTAAACTTAGCGGTTCATATCATAATTCAAACCTAAAACCTCTGGGGTGGAAAATTGAAGCTTAATCCACTAAGCTTTCATTGTTTACGCACATATCACAAACTATGCATGTATAAATACATATGTAATTTTCCCGACTATCCCCATGTTCCAACGGCAGGCATGTGGTTCCAGCTGTTATCGTTAGACAAGTGCCGTTTAAGCCCATCAAGTCCTTAAACCCGACTTAGAAACATCAATGAACGGACGGTTGATGCAATGGTACAGCGTGGTGAAGGATAGCGCATACCTTCCCCACTTGAGCAATAGATAAGTCCATACAGACACATCTTTATGCCAAGCCCCTTACGGGGTAGGCAGAGGGCACGGATACATAAGTATATATAAGTAAATTTTCCCTAACATAACTTGGTCACTTCATTTTATTTACTATAGTTATCATTATAATATACTAGGAGGGTATTAATTAAAATTATAAAGATAAGTAAGTACATATATATTAATATATGTGCATATAATGTTAAAATGAAAGGCACAGCGAAAACGAGTCTGGTCTAACCTTAGAAAGTGAATACAAATTATTATATACTAAAACATACTGTTACTTAGATATAAATATTGTAATTGTCATGTTCCGGCAGTATTTTTACGATTAGTATGCGCAAATTAATTGAAATGATAATAATATGCTATAATTTCAAAACAGTATAACTGAAATAAATCCCAAATTAATATTTACGAAGACCGATTTAAAAATTATCACAAATAATAACGTAATATAAAAATAATACCATCGATGCTATATAAACTGATTAAATATTTCGCTCATTACTTTCTAAGAACAGCGAGTATGAGCGAAATATGATTCATTGCTGGCAGGAAATAATTGGTATGTAACAGGGACTTTTTGTATCTAATTGTAAATGACGAATAACTTGTAAGTACACACTCGTGATCCGTAGCGACATAATTAATTTACATATACATACGTATGTATGTTAATCTTTAATATCTATAGTTTTAACTGCTAATTTGTTTACGAAACGGTGATATTAAAAATATATAACCTAAGGGTTTACATCTAAACTCCCACTAAACTGCAAGATTTCTGAAACAATTAGTGAATAAAACCCAAGTAAGTAAGTTTTCATAATTATACATAAGTATATAAAAGGGTGACTCACCTCGTGGCCCTCATGCGCTAAAGCCTGGACCATGGCGTAGTTGCTAGAAATGAATGGTTTTTCATTTTATAAAAACGTAACATCAAGCCTGCAATCCCCGAAAGGATTGGCAGAGGAGTGTAGTACATTCCCACGTTTCACCAGTTACGTTTGCGGCCCATGGAATAGGTGGTTAATCTATTGACATACACCAGGCACATATCCAGACTCCGAATCACTACTAGAAATTCTAAATTAGAAAAATCCAATAGTATCCGGCCCGGGATGTGAACCCAGGACCCCCCGATCGGCAGCCGCGTTTGCAACCACTCGACCAACGAAGCGGTCGTTTTGCGAAAGCTTGCGCAATGAATTTTAGTATATGACACAACCAATTAATTATCGCCCCGTAAAGCTAGCCGAGGCACGCGTTACGTGATACCTTCATCACAGTGATATCATACGCATGGCGTTAATCGTTTGTAATAAATAATGAATACGATTACTGAACTGCAATTAATAACGCTTTAATAATTAATTTTGTATCATCTAACTGCTTCATACGTCATGGGATTATTGTTTGTAGAATACATACGTTCAGGTATTATAGTGCATTATTTAATCACTGTGATTCTGATGTTATGTTTATTTAATTGAAACTGGTAACTTCTGTCCACATTTACAGTTTAGCATTCGAAAAAAGCTCGTATATAATTTTAAATACAGCTTAATATAATCTCGTTTTTTTTCTTACTTAGCTTGTCAAATGGACCATCTACTGGAAAGTGATCAGTGTGACTGTCGCTGTTTATGGTGATAAATGTTATCGTTGCTAAAAGCTGCAGTTTCAATACAATTTTAATAATTATAATCCTAAGCAGTATTTATCAACATAAGTTGAATTTATGTTAGTGCTTAATTTTCTATAACAAATATCAGTGAATCTCGACATTTTAGTAGTTTATTTTATACTCGATTTTGTATATTCCATTACTTTCTTGTGTTCATTATTACGATGGAATAGAAAGCGCATGTGACTTCAAACGGAGCAGTATGTACGTAAGCTTAATAACTTTACAAACAGATAACAGTGTACAAATTATAATATGGTATTTAAATTATATTTTATTTCAACGTGGAATTTTAATTATAAGGTTTCATTATACAAATGGTTATACAGACATCACTATAATTTATTTGTCATGTACTAGTTTATTAGAGACATTATGCCTATCATCAGAAACTATAGTAGTTGCAACAAGAAGTGGCGAGTCAATATAAATACAAAAATATAAAAAACAAAACAGCAGAATAAACAATATCTAAAACCTCTACAATATGGCAATAGGCTCACCACTAACTCCATGGTTGGACGTAATTGTAATTGGTGAAACGTTCGAGTGTACTACACTCCTCTGCCTACCCCATCGGGGATTACAGGCGCGATGTTGCGTTTGCACATTAAACATCAAGGCGCCGAGACAATTTTCCTTTTATAAAAACGGGAATTCATTAATCGGAAGCTCCCTTCAAGTTTAACCGTCTAACCGTTTAACATGGTCGTTACGTAAATAGGAACACACACACGAAAAAGTATGGAAACTCTACGCGGTGCACGTTAAATATTCCACTAATGGCGGCTATCCTATACCCGAAGGCATTCACATTTGACGCGTACCATTGTTAGGTTAAACATGCGATCTGTTTCGTTGGCAGCATGTAGTTCATCCTGTGTAATTCGACAGTGAATTTCTCATTTAGCACGGCCACTTGCATTTAACTAACGCATATAACTAACGTTAAAGCCTTTAAGGACCACTGAGTACCGTTTATTTTAGGGTTGATCTAACTCCTTTTATATAACATCATATTTTATTACTGTAACGTCACGCCAGGTACCTCACGGGGTAGACAGGAAACGCCGAGTGCCAAACAGTTCTACCCTTGAAGACCTGACGTGATTCGTCTACATTTAACCAAACTCAATTTTTATGATTCCTCACTGTTTTATGAACGGATGATTGCATGTTTCTACGTCATCGTTTTTTAAAACAACAGTCAGAGAGGCATCCGAGGTCAATGAACAATGTCTCCTTTAGATGCTGTCATCACTTGAAAATTCGCCAATACGTTGCCGGCATTCAAGGAGACTTGTTTTTACGCCTTACTTAAAAACTGCACGACATCACTGTATTCAACGTTACAAACAGTAACGAACCAAATACTTACTAATGTCTTACTTTATTATTATACCATCACGCAAGGTCGTTTACGGGGTAGAAAAAAGCACAGTGCCTAATTTTTCTATCACTAAACGTGACCCGCTTCTTCATTCATCCCACTCATCATACATGCATGTCTGATTCTTTTTGACTTAACCCACAACATCCAATATCTGCGCTATTTGGCCCTGATAGATAAGTCTTGATTGCCTTAACACTATGTGTTTTTCCTTTATTGTAACCTTTATATAGCTGTAACAAAGTGCGAACTCAATACCTAATACAACTTTAATAGATATAGTATAAAAGACTTACCTATATTCGTGCGATAAAAAGAACGTCCCTCTAATGGGACAACCGTTCGGGTTCCGCAGTTTCCCGTTGAACACTTTCTTGTAGAGGTCGAAGTTATTTAAATTGACAGCACCGTCAAAGGTTAACATAATCAGCTGCGGCGTCTACAACAATTTATGAATCGTTAAACAGAGAACAATATTTTCGTACTAAAATATTCGATAAAACATAATCGAATAGGACATTTTGTTTCGCGATCGTTTCGTCATTATTTCCTTTACGTACTTACGTTAAAAAAAATTATTTTAAGACCATTTTTATTAGCTGACAAATGCAGTAATAAATTTATTAATTATCAATATTAATACGTATTTTCGATTACATATCTTCTAGTGTTGTAAGTTTTTACGATTGTTGAGTCACCAATCGTAATAAGTTACACTGTTGAATTGTCCTCATAAGCAGTTTAAGTATAACTTCTAATATTGCAATTAGTACAAAAATGTATATATCTACTCGTTTTTTTACTATTTTTACGCATTAAGTCTCTTAACAGCGGGAAAAGCAAGAATAAATATTTAAATAAATGTGTGCTCACATAGTTACCAACTGAACATTTATAAAAGCAGCTTTGTTATGATTAAAATGAGTGTGAACATAAAATGTATGCAAAATAATAAGAAAAACCTTCTTATTATGTGAATATTATAGCTGTTATGCAACAGCTTATGTCACACACGTAAATGAATATTTAAGATGTAATCTTAACACATATCTGAATATCTGATAAAAGAAACGTAAAAAGTATGTCGAATTCCTACAGTCACGTAAGAGGATAGCTTATTTGGTGTTCTCAAGACACATCTTTTTCAAGTACTGCCATATGTCAAAGTCAGACCTAAGCCTAGCTTCACCAAATTTATTTACGACGGCTATCTTCGTTTTTTGTCGTGACACACGTGAGGCGCAGGAATCACATGAATTTCTTCACTTCTTTATCGTCTGTCTTCACCACTAGCAAAATACTAAGTTCAGAAATAGGCTACCAATTTATCTGGTTATGTGACTCTACATTATCAAATACATATTTGTTTGAATATTGAATTATTAACATCACCAACCATTTATCGTACCATTCTTGGACATGGATCTTCTCTCAGCATGAGAAGGGTTAAGGGAATAGCCTGCCACGCTGGCTGATTGAGGACTTTACAAAATATTTTATATTGGATAGGTACGTTGACAGCAGTCAAGCGGGCCAGGTGATGGTGGGTGGTCATTGCCGCTTGTCAACATTTACATACATCGCCAGAGTCGTCACCAAAGCGTTGCCAGCCCTGAAAGCCTTTTGTTGATGATCGCATTACCTTTTGTTGATGATCGCATTAAGTTAGATCATCATTTTATAGATCGCTATATAATCCTGATCAGCTCGACGCCAGCTGAATCACTCTTAACCCTGACTCAATTGCACATTGCAAGCTGTCTGTACCTACAGTTAAACTAAAAGCACGATCGACTCCCGAATGAGTCACCGCAGGTAACGTATATTTCCGTGTTTCGGAGATCACGTGAAGGACTCCTGCCTGATTATTATCATTAAAACAATCGTGCAACCTTGTCAAAGGCGTTTAAATCGTTTTAAAAAGGTCTTATAAGAATTTTTGTAATTAATATGCAGTCCCGCGAATCCCTCTGAACAACGTAGCAGTACACTTCTGACCTCCTACGTTTACAGAAGACTCTCGTATATAATATTGTGATATAAAAACGGCATTCCATAATGAGTTCAATTATTAAAGATATAAGTCAAACGCACGACACGTAACTGCACTCATTGCTTCGGAAAAGAAGAAACTTACGTCTTCCGGGTCCAGACCTCCAGGAATGAGAGTGCCATCCTTGGAGCAGAAACAGTAGGGCAATAC
>DWEE01001598.1:0-12954 GCA_018245755.1 Parelbella macleannani
CCATGGGACCTAAACGTAACTGGTGAAACGTGGGAGTGTATTACACTCCTCTGCCTACCCCTTCGGGGATTACAGGCATGATGTTACGTACGTATGACATAATAAAAATAAAAATTAGGCGTGTGTCTAATAGAAACCTACTAATATTTATCAAGTTTTAATCAATGACATTACATAAAACTGTGCTGTCATAGATAAAAACATCACACACTAAACCGTACATGCGGTAGATATCCGCATTACGACATACCTACATACCTGCCCGATCCTGTCCCTCGCTTGCTCTGCACATATATGGATGATTTGTTCCTGATCCGAGCTACAGAAAAAATGAAACAGGATTTCTGTATTAAAGTTCAAACACCTGTAAAGTACCGGTACGCGGTACGTAAAATGTTTTCAATAAGTTGTACGATGATTGAAATGTATTGTCTTTGTTATATAATCACACCACGTCCATTTCAGGGTGCACAGAGAGCACCGAGTGTCAAAAATCTCTCTCCTTACAAATCTGACGCGCATCTTCTACATTGATCACTGTCTTCATACATGCATGCCGTTTTCGTTTAATGAAATGTTAAATATACTATATCGGCAATTTTAGTTACTTCATTTTTAACGAAAGTAGGTATTAATGCGACAGCGTTAGTAACAAAAAGACCTACATGTCGCTTCAGGTCTTAATAAAACACTATATATAATATGTCCGTATTAAAGGCTGTATCTATAAGATAAAAGCGATATATATTAAAAATAACCAGATTAAAACCATGAAGCTTCTAAGTCTGTATAACGTTTAAAAGAAAATTGTTCGAAGTTGGATTTGCAAGTTTCCATCCACTGCACCTACCTGTACCTGCCTCGTAACATCGAATCCAGTTTCTTCCATGTAGAGAAAAATTATAGAGTTGCCGAGGTTGTAGCGCGGCATTCCTGCCAAGGCAGACGATGTACATTGCTCCGTCGCGATACAGAAGCACGGAACAGAGAATCTAATCCCAACTCAGTTCGAAAGTCGACTTACCATCGCTCGGACGCCGTCGCAGTGAACACGTGCGCGCGATACCTCAAAAGTGAAAAATCATTTTAATCATAATTAATAAAAACAAAGCAAACATTTTGAAATAAAAAATCGGTTTCAATTAAAAAGGTTTTCGCACCAGTGGTATTGATTTTAGTTCTTTTTAATCAGTGCTGTACAAAGTTTCGGTTTGTGAATCGGACGTTTGAATCGGATATCGCATACTTGATTGGACACCATTTGGATTGTTGATTAACGTACGTATTCACTTGAGGATTTATTACCGTCCTGTCTTATTGGCTTGGATGATTGGATTTATTATAGGAACGGAATATCCGTACCAACGGTGTTTATTAAGTTTCGTAATTTTAAGTTTATGAATAATAAATTATATTGTCAATTTTGTGCCTCCGTCCTTAGATATTAATACTTAATTAAAATATCACGTTAGACAATTAAAATCCTTAAATTCAGTTATAAAAATTTTACCTTTTCTTTATTGTTTAGATACAATAAATTACCATACTATTGTTCTCAGCAAAGCTGATTAGATACCACAGTTAACTATAAGTACCGTTTGTTAAATAAAATATCTTCCTACAATATGTAAACCTTAATTCAGAAATCCTCCTTAAAATAACATTTCGGTATTTCAAAAAAAATGTAGATACAACAAAAATTTAGTTTGTACATGGGTAATTAAATGTCAAAATTGACAATAAACCTCAAATATGACTAAGTTCTATACGAGGAATGTCACCAGCGAATGGCAATTGTGAGTAAATTTTGAATCAGTCTCACTGAAACTTTCTCGTTTATTTATACTATTTTAATAATTTCACTACTTGATTTATTACTTTTCAGCCTCGTTAAATTATTCTGTTTCTTTTTATTATTTAATTAATATATTTTACTTCCTACTTTGTATAATTAAGCAATATAAGTAAAATATGCAATGATTTGCTCTGATGCTTATTTGCTAAGTAAAGTTTCTGCCACTTGAACATTTCGCTATACTGTGTTAGCACTTCCAACGATATCTGAAGTTTTTCTTACTTCTATAAAAACAATTGAATATTATGACATATGAATACTTATAGTTTTATCTCTAACCAAAATCACTATAAGCCTTCACAAATATCTCGTTTATCTCATCCCCAACGACCTTGTTGAGTCTTGATAAATTACTTCTTAAACATGTATAATTGTCCTGTCCTGCACTAAAGTAAAATGGCTCGGATGCAGGTTTTCCTACATTCATAAGCTGTCTAACTGTTAACAGTCTTATTATCCTATTACCGTCTACATGTATGCCTATCACTATATTTATTACTGCGAAAGACCTCTGGCAAGAACTGTATCCGGAAAGGCGCGCATTAAGGGAGGTACATTACTTACGTCCAGCAATTGACAGAGATAGACTAATGACGACGACGGGGTATTTAAATAATATAACTTGCAAAACGGAATCTGGATGCATGAAGAGACTTATGAATGTATAAGAAGTGCATCAAGTTTATAAACATGGGGATGCCCGCTGTCTATTCCTTCACGAGCCTGACTTAATAACATACATAGTTATATATAATAATAACACAAAATGTTAAAACATGTATTAGCACACTTATATTTCAAATCAAATTGCTCAAAACAGGTGCATAGTTAATTAGTTTTTAATTTACAAAATCGTTATTTCTTTTCCAAAAGGCAATCAAATAGACAGCTGCGTTACGACACATGACACTGAATTTCGTAGTTAACGCAAATAAGAGTTGCATTAACGCATTAATTCAGCTATTTTTACTTTCAACTACTGTAAGGCTAGTTGAAAAAGTAATAGTCGTTTTTGTTTCACAAATCACTGGATATTACCAGTTTCAAAAACTTTTGTAAATCTCTGTAACTTTAGCAAAAAACCAGCAATAGCGGCTTAAGAAAGTACCTACCAGTGAATTTCGAACATGGCACTGTTAGTAAAAATATAATTGTAACTGACTTTTTCTTGTCAGCAAGATGTTTAAAATGAGGAGTTATAAACACCTAATAAGATATGTCTCAATATCAATTAAGTATTATAGAGTGGTTTCGTTTAATAAAAAACAAGATACAGAAGAAATAGATAGATATCAATTATGAATGACATGTTTTTCTTTTTTTTCTGTGGCTTCGTGTCAAGCTGCCGTCTATCCGGCTTTTGTTATATAATTCTTTATTATAAGGTCTAGTTGACAACTTGCCCGGTAATTTCGCAACAGAACCTGATCGCTCTCTCATTTCTCCATTTTAATCACTAAACATAACACAAGAAATAGCCTTTGAGCTAAACTCCTGCGCTATCAAAGCTAAATGATAACAAAATCCGTTAAATAATGAGTTTTATGTGAAAGAAAATTGAGGTTAATTACACATATTGGAGCACTCCAGAATGTTCTCTAAGCCTTGTAAAGTCTGCCAACTGACACTTCACCAGCGTGGTAGACTATAGCCTTAAACATCCTCATCCTGTGATCCTGATCCGCGTCCATTATTCAAACGATGCAACGATTGCTGATGTTATATACAATTTGCTAAAATGTAATTACACTTATTTTTTGCTAAAATGTAATTACACTTATTATTTGCTAAAATGTAATTACACTTATTTGATTATAAACGTGAATTACTTTTCATACAATTACCAATAACATTAAAATATGTCCATCGCCAATTGTGTCAGCATCGCGAAAGCGAAGTTCTCAAACACTGCATATAATTGTAGAAATAATTAAAAAATGATGCTGGATCTCCCACAAATATTCTTGTGCTGGAAAATTCCTTCATTCATTGTGATTATATTGTCACGCCAATAATTAAAGGATAGGCGGAGAACATCAAATGCCAAAAATCTCTATTGTTACACACTAAATGAGCTTCTTCTACACTCATCATTCTCTTCCAACACGTACGCCGGGTTTGGAGATTTGTGAATCTCCGATAAGTCAGTATCTCGATATTTGATATACGCGTATTTTCACTCGCACACCCAAAGTATTTGCATGAACGTAAATCTGTTTGCGGAGGCGATCTCTCGCGGACCACTTACGCCGATCGGCCTAGATGCGGTTTCTATATTCATGTTTGTGTACATATGTAACAAGAAAATTCTCTAAGAATAGAGTGTAGACATTTCTAATTTTTTTTAATCTTTTCTACCTGGGTGGTTGACTGGATGCAATTACAACTGATCAAAAGAACTTGGTTCGATCCCCGGGTAGCGCAAAGTATTGTTAAGTTTTTTAAATCTATGTTTTCAGTAGTAACACGAACTCTGGATTAATGTGTGGTAATAGGCTAACCTCCTATTTCATGGGACGTATAACATATCTGGTGAGAAGTGGGTGTAGGACACTTCTCCAACTACAAGTACCTTCTCAAGGAAATGCACGCGTGCTGTTATAAAAAGTAGAAAATGTCTAAAACTCAACGTTTTTTTACTTACGTTAAGCTGCCAAACGAAAGGATACGAGTTTAACTAGTTGGTTACGTCCAGCGTAGTGTTACGTAAACTGACTGATATAAAACTATTAACAGAATCCTTCACGTCAACAAACAGGTGAGTTGTTTTGTATTCGCCGACGCCTCTGGTGACCGAACTGTCGTTTGTCCGGTTTGAAGTCAAAACACCGTTCCCTAGGCATGGAATTTTGTTATTATTCAATCTTAATACTAGGTCCCTTACGGGGTGCCAAATATTTCAATCCTCACAGATCTTTTTGTATATTATAAGGCTGAGAATCTGATAGTAAGTTTTCCCCGTGGTCTATAAACATTTGCAACATCAAAGGGTTACCAATATGTTGCCCGCTTTAAAGGAACTTTTTCTTGCCATAGTTGAAGAATCCCATCACTACTCTCATAGATATACATACGTCGTTTTGAAGAATTAAACCAGTCAACCAGTATCTGACCTATTTGGTCAAGATAAGTAAACTTTGGCGCCTCTTGGCTTCTGGATTCATCAATTTCTCTTTGTAATGCTTTCATCTGCTAGTTCTTCTGCATGTCCGAACCTTGAAGTAAGTTTACTTATTTTGACACTAAAACTCTTTTTCATACAAAGCATCTTTCTTACATCTGCATTCCAAACGGGGTTGTATAGAATGTGTATGTTAACGAATTAATATTTAAATTAATTTCAATTGATTTTGGCTTGTTTTCGCCTACGTAACATAGTTTTCACTGTTGAACTTATTTGTATCGTATACCAATGTGAACGTAGAAATTAGTCATCGTTATGCAAGAAGATTCATGTGGCTATATTTTAATATGGTGTGAGTATGCTTTCTTATTGAGCATTGAATTTCAAGATAGTTTCGGCCAGTAATATAAGAATCATTCTCGATAAAAAAGAAAATATCTTCAGACGTAGCCACACAGCCATTTGACCTTTAAGTAGGAAGCGTTTTGTGTAACGAGAGAGTTGATAAACACTCACGTAATACGCCTATACTTATATATACAGATGTTTTTTGACATTTATGCTCTTCACACAAATATTTGTTTCGGATGGGAATCGGAACAAACACCCGCGGCCCCCGCTTCCTCGACTGTGAAATATCTCAAATATAATTTGATAGATTATTATTTATCATTTTCGTACAGAACTTAGGACATATAGCTATTTTATATGATACATATCAAGGTACTGTATCCAAATGGTTATATAATACATATAAATGATAGACGAGTGTTTTGTAGCGATTTGCCAATTTCACGCGACGTCGCTTCCCTTCGCGCTCAAATCGTACTGCTTGTAAAGTGACAGTGTAACTGCTTTATTGAATTTTATGTTCGAGACTACTGAAGTTACACTTCTTTTTATTACAATGAACTGAAATAGATTCTCAGCAATTACGTATAGTTTTATAAGTTGTTTTAATGAACAATAAGGATGATTTCTTAACACTTTTAAATGTTATAAATATGGAAATATTTAGGTATTGACACTTGTATCTAATCTGTTTACTTGTAGACACCACCAAAGTGGATTTACTTTTCTGTTGTATGTTGTATTATTCATCTCGCAATGTTCGTAATATGCATACTTAATAATTCGTTCGTAATATATTCGTTATGCTTATAACCTTTAACCGCTGACTGTATTTTACATCTTCATTAAAAAGAAAAAGATTTATTTTTTCACTATTAATAAAAACAAACTATTTCTTACTTATGGGTATATAGATACATGCCCCTATATCTTAACATATAATTTTGTGTAAATCTACTATAATATATCGTCTACCAATCCCACATATGTAATAAGCGAGCATAAACGGTGAATTATTATACAATAATATGGTATTTCCGCAAGAGGGTCACTATATTTCACATGTATGACTAATACGTCATAGAAAGCTGCGCAGAAAGTTTTCGAATAGTATATTTTCTTTTGATCTCTCCTAGGCGTAACCTACGTCTATATGTACGAAACACATCTTTGCTATCAGTTTAGCCTAAATAATTAATAAGTGAATAACAAAAATTGACAGATGTCTAATACGCCTCTTTCTTATTTTTTTATTGGATAAAGGATTGCGACTAAACGAAGCAATTATTTATTACATACATATCGTGTCTTTATTTGACAGTAACAACCAATAACAGTATTATTACATATACCCATATTGCGTCTATATTGGACAGTAACCAGCTGTGTTGATATTGTAGTCGATAGCGTATATTTGTTTAGTCGTTATTAGTCAGACAAGAACGTGAACGGTTTCCAATGAAGTTATGCGGAACGAAGGAACGGCGGACGAGAGCTGTTTACCGCGTGCGCCGCGGCGCTCCGGCTTGATAACATAATTGGAGGAAGATTGATGAAAACGATATGCATATTATAATTTTAAATGTAGAACATAGAGACTTAGAACTTATCAGAATGCTTTAATTTTACTGTATCGTGGTTCTAGAATACTGAATAGAATAACGGAACTTTTACACGACGAATTATTCAAATTGCTTAATAATAAATATGTTTTATTTGAAATTAGTTGTAAACTAGTAAAGATATCGTATCTAGAATTTTTCCAGAAATTCTGTGGAGCATTTGATATCATCTTCAAACGTAACTATGAGCATAATTTTATTATAAAATCCAACCTAGAACTTTCTCTATGGAAGTGCCGTAAAATAGTCATACTACCGTAAGACAGTCATTAACTTCTTAATGAAGTGTATGTAGACTGTAGAGTAGGTAATCAAGGGTACAATCGTTCAGCGTACGTTAGCTCAGCGATGATCTAACTGCAACGCTATGAAGTCACGACCGTAGTGATGGTCGATGACATAAATAACGTGATATAAGAATTGTTTATTATTTTCCTTCACATATTATTTAGAAACCAGGGCGTTAGAAAACCTGTTTTAAAGCACATAGACTTTACTAGAAATTCGTATAAAGGATGTTTCCTGTACGAATATAAAATGCGAATAAAATTTAAGAGCAAAATCAAAATCCGAATATGGAATGTGATATAAACAGAATGTTCGGTACTCAGTTTAAATACTTCTATGTCCTTCGTTTGTTAAATGATAAATTTTAAATCATATTAAGGTCTATTAGAAGTCAAGTAATCATAGAAACAAGTGTTCAATAGAGTATTTTTAGCACTATCAATAACAGAACAGAACTGTAGGTACTTATAAGTATTTCGGTATATCTCCACATACAGCTATCTGCTCTTAAAGCAGGCAAAGTATATACAATTTATGGTGGCCGCATGGATAATAAACGTTATGCATGCAATAAATATTATATAAGTACCTATTATACTCGTACGTACCTACTTGATACTTTTTTAAAATCCAAAAACGGATCAAGTGATCAACGGATCTTGTCTTCATTAAACAACCATTAGGTCAAGGTGGAAATCGAAGTTCTGAAGGGGGGAGCGGGAGTCAAAAAGCTCTAAAATCACCTCATGTAATTAATGTACGCCCCCTTAGTCTTTACGTCTATCCTTTTAATCCTTACGTCCATCGTTATGTATCCGATCTGGTTTTGCATTCATCACTTTTTGCATACACGTACGTCTGTTTCGTACCTGGCTACCGCAGTACGTAACGTGAACATAGATGTTATGTATGATCAACATTACATATGTATAAACATAAGTGCGTTGCCCGCCCTTATGCAACAAGTTCCGCTTCCTTCATACTATCAGGCAGTTTTTGTGCATTGAGCTGTTACGCGGAGCACGGTTAAAAATACTGAACGTCTGCAATATTTGCGGTTAGCAGTATGATGTAAGCAGATGTGCACAAAAGTCGGTCTCATTTCGCTTTGTCATATCGCGGTTAAGAAGATATATGCTTCCTGTTTTAATGTGTATTGTCTGTGTACTGGTATATGCGTGCGTGTGTGTATTTTTGTGTATGTAGTTATGTTGTATATACTTTGTACATATTATGTAAACAGTATAAACAGTAATGTAATGTAAACAGAATAAACAGTAATGTTTAGTATCCTGTATTTTTAATATTTGGTTTTCATTTTTTAATTGTCCATTTTATGTTCTCGTAATTTGTTTGAATTAACACTGATAACAATATTGTTGCAAAAAAGTCAACAATTCGAAATTTGTTTCCGAAACTGCGTGCAAATATGAAGTGTGACAAGTGTAGAAGCATGTGAGGATAGAGGTATTTGGCATTCGGTGCTCGCTGTCTACTTAATACTCCTCCTCCAACTCCTCTGGTGCCGTACACGTCCATTACCGACGGTGACAACTTACTAACAGTGACCACTGAATAAGATAGCTTACTTAACGTAGCAAAAACAAATTTTGCTCATTGTTGCACAGTAGAATGGATACAGTAGGCCATGAGAATATTCATATGAGAATTAATATGCACAGTTTCTTAAATATAATCATATAGCCATACAAAACTATGTGTATAAAATAAATTGCATTAATATTTCACAATCGTCTTGCTTATGCTACATTGAAGTATCGCTCAACGCATACAAGTGTTAGAAACGCGAAATTATGTCTATTTGCCTGTCTGTTACATTTTGATACCTCAATGTCCGATTTGGTTTTATGGAGATAGTTTGAGTACTAAAAGTCACAGGCTACTTAGGTAATTATTTTTAAATCGACCGCTAAAAAAATGAAAAAATGTCTTTCTTATTTGTGCCCTATTTCTAAATTGAACCTAACCTAAAATGTAAGTGAATTTTTTGTTGTTTAACGAGCACTAAGAATAAATATAAATATAAACTAAACTATAATGTAAATACCAAGTCTTAGGTAACTCGTTGAAGACCGTCGACCTATTTCTCTACTTTTAACATGTGTTAATCTAAATAAGTTTAAATAAACAAATGTGTAACATTTCGACTTTTAAACAGGGATTCTGTAAACATACATACATACGTACATACATACATACATACATACATACATACGTACATGTTTTTGTTACCAATCATATAAACAACGTTGAACAAACATTGGCTAAATACTAAAACGATTTTTCTAGATG
Source organism: Parelbella macleannani (assembly GCA_018245755.1). NCBI lineage: Eukaryota > Metazoa > Arthropoda > Insecta > Lepidoptera > Hesperiidae > Parelbella > Parelbella macleannani. The sequence goes on from DWEE01001598.1 coordinate 9,554, forward strand.
TCTTGTCCATGTTAGGAGGCATCTGCGTTTTCTATCAGCCGGATCGCGGCGAAACAACAATCCATTGCATAAAAAATACATTGGGAATCGAACCAGGAAATAGTACGGTAACCGGTATGCCAAATAAGCTAACAATGACGAAAATTGCATAAACTTCCAACGTTGTTTCAAGTCTACGTAACGCAGATTATTATTGACTTCGGTCCATTAAGAGTGAACAATGAATGGTCACGGTCTTCTAAAACAACGCCTCTGACCCTAATAAGGTGGAACCTGTGGGCTATTGAGCTACAGTTTGATTGTTAACCCATGTACCTTATACTGTTACAAATAAAGCCTAATTTCAAAAGAATATTTAGAAGAAATATTCGACGAGCGAAGGTAAGTCGTGAATATACAAAGTAATGCGAAGTATTCAGTATGGAGATAGGCTCGTTGTTAGCATATTATGGTACGGATTTGGGTATCAGAAATGGAGACGATTCTGCTGCTTACTTACTTAATGCTAATTAATAAAGTTTCAATCTTCGTGGGTTAGTCTGTGTATCACAATCACAAAACCGGTAGACTATAATATGCTACTTATCATTATAATTGTTATACCGTAATGCCAGGTCCCTTACGGGAAAGGCACTAAATAACCAAATTGGTATTCATGACTATGTAATCCTTTGTATCAAATTAGGTTTAATTACGATGTAAATTTAGGTGGTAGGACGCCATTGTCAATTGAGCAAAGTTCAAAGACAGCGGACACCGCCATGTGAACGAACTGTTGTGCGCGGCGGAGTTACACCCGTGCGAACACTTTGTAATGAAGAATTTACATTGTAACATTACTTAAGTAACGTTGTAACATTACATTATTAAATATATACATCGAACAAACATTGCCCATAAGATATGAATTAACTATTAAAATTGGAGAAATAATTGGATGCATTATTTGAAACGCTTGAATATATTTATTTAATATATTCAATTTAATAGTCGAAGTAATTTAATAGTTTATATATTATATACATTAATTAACCACGAAGTATTTACAATTCTCCATAATGTTGACTGGTAAGCCGTGTACTCCATACTCCAACTCCATAATGCCGATCTGGGTCTGGTCAGCGTGAGACTACTGTAACCCTTCTCATTTGGAAAAAGCGGCCCGTGTCTGACAGTGGAACGATAAAAGGATTGATGATGATAACACTAAGGCCCCTGCCGTGACAGTGTCATAAAACATTAGGTCGTTTTCAACAAGTGACGTCTCTTAAGAATATCATCTAAGTATATCCCACGGTACGTTTAACTGAACTGAGTTTTGTTCTATTTGATAAAATGCGTGCCGCTGAGGCCGTTATTAAGAAAATGGCTGAGGCCAAACTTGTTACACATTTTCGAAGCGGCGCGCTCCAACATGCGATGTTTGTACGCGTGTAGTCGCTGTTTAAATCAAGGTCACATTTTATCTCCGGTTTCCAGCTACTACTGTTATTGTTACCATTACACTGTACTTAAGAATATACTGACTATAAATTTATATTTATATATTAGAGTATTTTTAAAATCGCCTGAAATGTGATATAAGCAAATACCTACCAATTTTTGATAAAAATTGCAGTTGTTTGAAAGTCGGATAGATTTAGTGAGAAATAAAATATAGCCATATTGTATACATAACGGTTATTCGATAATTTTCCTTAAGTTGACAATTATTTCAATAAACAGTTTTAAACAATATATCTAATATCTACATAAATTATTTATATTGTAATACCTTAAAGCTTAATACGATAAAGCATTTACAATCTTCCAATCTATTTCGCAAATTAACTCTATTGTTATTTCATGAAATCACGTTTCCAAAAATTTCACAGTACACTTAGTCATTATTGCATTGATATTGGATGACTTGATTATATTCCCAACCTGCTCAGCAATCCGTTAGATTAAAATGTAAAACTTATAATAGCGGCCACCGTGGCTATTTTAATAGACATGGATTGTATCTCGGCCGACAATGAAACCGAAATGTCACTAAAAAGACAAGAGGTGTAGCGGAGCGCATTGAACACAGCGGCGGGTTCCGTGTGAACAGAAAACGAATATTTCATGTCTGTACAGTAATAAAAGAGTTCAATTTTTGTCGTTTAAGCTTAAAAATCATCAAACAGTTTGAATATACTTCCGACATAAATGTAGTTTGAAGTCTATAGATAAATATTTTTCGTTATAGGCATTTTACTAGACAAATATTTAAGTTTATAATAATTCTTAATGAAAATTTGCGTAAATAAGTTAAGGCAACGTACTTTTAACGCAATTATTTTAAAAAGCATAAAAATAATCATTACGACCGCATTATATCAATTGTATTAAGTTTGGTAATAAATTTCTCAATTCCCAATCAAACAGATTTAATAAAAGTCATTTATCAAATTATTAGAATTCGCTACCAAGGAATGTAAGTAGGTAGTTATAATAATTTGACATTAGAAAGAGATCTCTAGAAACAAAAAATATAAAACGCTATGCCTTAGCACTGTTGTCGATCGTGAAAGCGGAAAAGTTCGCGTTAGCGAGCGGCAGGACGTGAGGTCATTACGATCTAATTACGTGACGACTACGACACGATCGTATCGTAAAGTCAATAGCCTCCCAGGAGACGCGGATTGAGGTAAAGAGGACGAACTGCGGACGAGTCCCGCATTAAGGACTCAGATTAAGTATACCCCGTAGGCTTTGCTGTGCGTAGGTGCTGCTATGTCTCACTGTTATTCGCCTGGAGAAAATGTTTTTATCTATCTTATTATCATTACCGAATCTTTCCTCGTTCTCTTGATCTCCTCGAGTCTCTTCTCAGAATGAGACAGTGAAGGACATCGTTTGATACGTTTGCCAAGTACGTGTTAGTAGTTTCGACGGCAAAATTAAGGCAGACTTTTAGGTACGCAGACTTAAAGTCCGCCTCAGCTACCTATTTCAGACTTATCAGATATCTGTAGTACAAATATCTTTTGATTGGGTTAGCAGAATGTAAAAATAGAAACTCAATGTTACCTAAACAGAGTGTGATGCTCGCATTACTTTGAATGACGGCATTACTTGTTACGCGATGCGCAGTGATTTTTTCATCTGTAAAGAATAATTTAAGAAAGTTTTTGAAATACATAACACTAATAATACTTTGTTATATTTCCGTCACTTTTAAAATATTTTAATGTAAAGATAACGACATTGAATGTTTATTGTTACGTAAATATTTATTCAACACTTTGTATATTCAATATTGCTAGAACTTTACTGTAAGCAAAATATCAGATTGTGCTATTTACTGTGCAGAAAGTTGGTATTAGAAAATAAATAACAAATGGTCAATATTTTGCATATTTTTGCACCTAAAT
>DWEE01001599.1:0-12950 GCA_018245755.1 Parelbella macleannani
ATGTAAGCCTAACGACTATGATCACAGTTAAAACATCTCTAGACAGTTTAAATTCAATTTGTTGATTCTTTTGTTCAAGAGTCTTGTGCTTCTATGGATTTAGCACTCTCTGAGAGGAGAGGCGTCTCCGACAGTGGAATGATAAGAGGGTTAGTGTTGATGATTCATTTTTATGTTATTCCTATCTTATTATTATCCTTTCTCATTTATATCATCCAGAGAATTCCGCATTATACATCTTTATATTGTATTTGGTGTGGTGGAAACGATCAACCTTTAAATCTGAACCTAACCGTCTAGGACAATGTTTCTCAACCTATGGTCCGCAGTCCCCCGGGGGTCCGCGAGTATGTGTATGGGGGTCCGCCGTCTTATCTATGGACATTTGAATTAATAAATAAATGTCAAGAAGTCTCGTAATCGTTATGCTTACATAGCACGGCGAGCATGCGTCAACAAGCGGGATCCGACCGAGACTGACTGAGTGAAGTGAGTAAAACCGCTCGGGGGTCTTTGAAATTGTGCTTGATTTTCTAGGCGTCCGCGGATTGAAAAGGTTAAGAAATGCTGGTGTAGGAAATTGTGGGTTCCGTATGTGTAATGGGTACAAGGATTTGTTTTATGCTTTATGTGTAAAATTGTATCAATATTTGATATATATTTCAATACAAGCTTATGTACGTTTATCTATATTAGGGTTATTGGGTTAGCGTAGAGAGTGCCTAGTTTGGGATTATGATGCCCAATGTAAGTTTTCCAAAGTATCTTTTCTTTGATTTGATTTGATGTATTTCTTTGATTTGATCATTATGTTAAAATATCTGTCGATGTTGCACCATTTTGCATGTTTACGACAATATTAGATAAAGTATGAAAGCTTGCCTTAGTTGGAGTCATTCTTATTTATTATTTTCATTATTGTATCGCCACGCTAGGTCTCTTTCGAAGTGGGCAGAGAGCACTGATTGCCAAATATCTAACCTTAAAGACCCGATGTGATTCTTCTGATTACACTTGTCTATAGCCTCAAATAACGCATTGCAAATGATGAACTGGAAGACGTGTTAGATTTCTATATAAGGTTCATTTAACCATATAAATGTGGTTAAGCTAGATTAAGGATATAAAGTTTCAGATGACACAAGTCCCATTGCCAATCTTACACGTAGTGATGAAAAATAAACTACTTGTGTATATTTATAATGAAAAACGGACAGAGTTAAAAATAATCAACCTTAAGCGCTACACTTTGTTCTGGAACGATTCCAAAAAAGAAGAATTTCGCATATTCGTGTATATAGGGAGACTCGGATACGTCCCCCAAAGTACGTAAGATATTTTATAGCCGACTGTATTTGCGTAATCCGTCTAAGATTATACTTCAATAAATCCAATTTAATCTATATTCGCTTGTAACTGGTGCCTGAAAAGCTTTTATTTGTTACATTCGTATACTATGCTTTGAGGTTATATGTCATGCCTAGTTAAACTTGGGCAAAAGAGAGTCTTATTCATCTTCTAATTAAAAATATCGTCACTGGCTAATTATACCTACTATCTATTGCGTAAGAAAACATGTGACGTTTGCTCGTTTTAGGGCGTGGCGTATCGATTTTAATATTGTAAAATACATCTTGGCAGTAACCGTTGAAGAGATTTGCCAACTATGAATGTCGCCTGATGTGTTTTTACAAAAGCATGTGGGTATACAGACAGTCCAGAGGATTGCACTACATTTCGCCATAGGTATTTCAATTATGAACACGCTCCAGTGCCTAAGTATTCATTGCCAAATGTATACTTATATTGGTATTCGCAAGTCTAGCATCTGTCATTACTCACTGGTCTATATTTATTAGGTTTCAAGTGATATATGTATATTGAGTTCCACATTACAATATCTAGACATCATGTCACCATTGCCATAATCATGAACCCATTTATCGTACCACTGTCAGACACGGGTCTGCTCTTAGAATAAGAAGGGTATAACATCATATAACACACAAACAAATGTGTACACACGCACACGTACACACTCATGCACACCCACGCATGCGAACGTATATGCACACGCTCACATACACATACACATATGTAGGTATATCATAAAACATCGTGTATACAGTGCAAAACCATGGGTTGTTTTGTTTACTATTCTTAAAGATATTATCGAAATATAATAGGTATTTAACATTAAAACTTTAATTAATGAACCTTACCAAAAGTACTACTAGCAGCTCAGCATATATCCACACACCATATTGAGCATTTATTTTATATGATAAGTAAAATCAATAAATAATAGGCGTGATGTTACATTAAGTAAAACTATTTAATACTGACGAAACCTTATGCGGCGGCTGTCGCCGTCAGCTAAATTAGTTCCACTCGTTTCTTAATTCATTGCAACCCAACATAACCAACCCCGGAGGAACTTTCATGAAATATTTCCAAGTCTGCAAGTGGACCAAAAATTGTTATTTTCCGTTAAATTATTAAAATTGTATTAAAAGCCGATTGTTTGATGGTTGCAAGCGCGGTTGCAATCGGGAGCTACTGGGTCCAAATCCCGGGTTGGGTATTGTTTCATTTTTTAATTTACAATTTCTAGTGGTGACTCGGAATCTGGGTCCGTGCCCAGTGTATGGCAATACGCTCACCACCTATTCCAAGGGACGTAAACGTAAATGGTGAAACGTGGGATTGTACTACAATTCTGTGTACCCTTTCGGGGATTATAGGCGTGATGTTGCGTTATTCCCGCTATATATGATTAATTGATTGCCATTAATGTCAAATAATGATTAAATTGTAACGTTTATTTAAGTACAATTTATATTTTCACAGTATAATTAACTATTGATAATTTAATGATAATTTTAACCAAATAATGAGCGGAATATTCCAGTGAGTACATTACTAATTAGTAACGGATGCATTGTGCATGCATTTAATATTTGATATCTGTATAACACATAGCGAAGATTTATGTGTTCTTAGATTATATAGGGATGATAGGTAACTTGTGATTCCGCCGATCGGCCTACGAGGAAAGGTCAATGGACTTGTTCAGATTTAGTCGAGACGAACATCTCGCTACAGTCAAACACGTTAAATATCATTATTGGCAGACTACGTGTATGAAGTCCTTTGTTTATATTCATTCCTAAATATCCTGACCTGCTTATATTTATTCATAAAAATCTTTTGTTTATATTTATTGCGTAAATCATTTATGTGCATTAAAAACAATCACATTTGACATTTCCGTTCCCTCCATTTTTTTTTTTATTTTTTTTTTTATGCTAGCTATATATCGCATTTATAAACTAATACGAATTTTGTATCGCACTCACACTAGTATATATATAAGGATATAAATCTGTCTGTATCGCATACATTAGACATATCAATGATCTGAGACTTAGCAATTCAGCTGTTTCATGGTTGTAAGTTATGTATCATCATCATGAATTTCTTCTATGTTCATTAAAATCAAATATATGTTTTCTTAATGGACAGTAAATTAAATATTTAACAATTACTTTACATGAGGATGCGATCTACCAGTGTGGATAAACGTGACGATGATCTATTATTGATTTTTCAAGTTTTTCAAAATTTGACTGCCAGTCACTAATAAGCTTATGTAATGTGCTAAAATGTGCAAATATGTAAATAGTTCAATAACCTCTAAACAATCGTCGAGAAGAGAATTTATTAAAACTCAAAAACTCAGAAGACATGCCAAAATAGTAAAGGAGTAGGTAATAGATACAGGTATAGTGAAATATAGATAGTTTTTTCTATATCTGTTTTTGAATAATTCGATTTCTTCGTAGGCCGAGTGGTTGCACGTGTGACTACTAGGTAATAGAGAGGTCTTGGGTTCGATTCCCGGTTCTGGTAATATTAGGTTTTTGTACCGAATTTTTCTAATAGTGACGCGGAGGCTGAATGTGTGCCCGGTATATGGCAATAGGCTAATTATCTATTCCATAGTGGGACGTAAATGCAACTGATTGAATGTAGCAGTTTACTGCACTCCTTTTAATACCCTTTCGTGGATTATAGGTGTGATGTTACATTTTTTTTAATAAATGAAGCTTGTTACTTTTTACTCTGCATACGGGGCAGGCAAAAAGTACTAAGAGCCAAATGTCTCTATTCTTGCAGACCTAACGTCCTTATTTTCTATTCATTCATTCTCTGTATACATGGACACCGGTTTCTGAGACCTGTAAGTCCTTTACCAGCCATTACCTCAATTTCAAATAATTAAAATGGTATCATCTCGAACATTGCTGAGAAGAAGTGGATGCTTTTTTTAATTACAAGCTGAATGTTTCGCGGCGAGAAAAACAAAGAAACTAAAATGTCGATCCTGAACAGTATATATTTCATAATAATTTTGGATTTCAAAACAGTCGTTTTGTATCACAAATCTGTAGATATTGTTCGTGACCAATCATATCAAGTGTTGTCTTTAGTTCTGTGGAGTGTCGGAGGCTGTGTGGTTGACCGCACGTCTCTATTTCGTTGCGAGGTTCTTTCCACGCTGTTACAACTAACAATGGATGTTATTTTATATCACAATGGATTTATTAATAAATCGGTAGTCGCTGAGCACGTGCTAGTTTATTAAATGAATGTCGAAGGTGGTAAATTAGTTTTATTTCAATTATTTTATGTTGGTGCATTTAAAGTATGTTTAGTTAAATTATCTACCGGCTTAACTCACGTGTTTGTCGAGATCATCACTATGATGAACTCTAATCGTTTTGCTGTTAAATAAGGGTTTCCTCTCAAAATAGGGAGGATTAGGGATTATGTCTGTCATGCTGACCAAGTGTGGCTTATTGTTAGTATAGTTCACATGCGTGTGGAGATTTTTTAAAGATTTTTGAAGAAAGAGACGGACTACAAACGGGCTCAGAGCGCATTTGAGCTCCGCCTATTAGTTTTTCCCATCAGTCAAACCTTTGGTGAACGAGAAAATTTGCGGCAGGCATCTAAACCGATGGAAGGATACAATTAAGTATTAAACTATAACAACATAAACACTATAGCTAGTTCTCTATTGTACATAGTATAATTATGTAAATAGAATATATACCAAATAACACACATTATTCCACATGAAGTAAATAAATGATAGGTAATAGGATTATAAACAAAACACATGAACGAATATTTTTATTAATGATTGAATTTTTAGTTTTAAATAAAATCACAAGGACAGGAAAATGTTGTTTAATAGCAATCTAATGAGATTTATTCATAGGTTAAACGTTTCCGTATTTACGAAGTCGGCTGCCATAGACAAGTAAACACTGTTATCGTATCCGGTCGATGTCGATTTGAGACCTTTGACTCATAATAGTGTATGCAGAATAATATTGTTATTGTATGTACATTGCTTTCTACTTCTTAAAATACATCGTACGACATACGGAACGCATTTATTTTAAATTTATCTTTGTTTTGAAGGTGAAGGTAAATTGTCGTGAGGAAACCCGCACACCATAGACGTTTCTATAACTTTATTTAACTATTTAAGGCGTGTGTAGCCAGTTAACCCGTGCTTTGTCAGCGTGGCAGGCTATGGCGTTAACCCTTTCATTTTGAGATGAGACTCATGTCCAGCACTGAAAAGATAAAAGGGTTGATGGTGTTGGTGATGATACTAATTTATTTTAAAATTATTTAAGGCGGAAATAGTTAAGAAATAAGATTTTAGTTGTCCACGCGAAACCTAAAAATAACAAGACTTATGGCAAGCACAGTGATGTTTTTATTATTTAACACTGTCACACCCTTTTTATCGTTTCACTGTTGGCCATAGGTCTCCTTTCAGAGTGAAAAGACTTAAGGCTAATTATATGATGTAACCTTAAGTGTTAGCCTTTAAGCTGTACTTAATGGAAATCATCATCACATGAGCCTTTACCATTCCACTGCTGGACATAGGCCTTTTCCAAGGTGTGCCGCAACATCCGATCCTCCACAGATCTCATCCAGCCGCTATCACCTGCCTGATTATGGCAATGGAAATTATATCAAATAATGCCAAATATCCCAACATCATAACACCTAAGAACATTAAATTTAATCTTACAACTGTACATTTACAAGTATTAATAGTTTCTCCGGCTTACAAAGTCTCTGCTGGCCCAGACAGAGTACCTACTATTCGTTCAGATAATATTTGTACAATAATAAAACCAACGTCTTTAACAGATCGCATCGAACGGAATATTGCAAGGGTATAATACGCGGAAATCAACTTGATACTTGCGAGAAATACGCTTCCCTCTCCATCTCACTCCGCCTACCAACGCTTATTGCTATCACCTTTGACGCGCCAGTTCTTCCCTATTACGTCATCCTTATGAGGATCCTAAGTAAATTCTGCGAGTTGCAAGACAGAATAACCACTTGAGGCCGAAGTTGACTTTGCAATACACATGCTAAATAAACCAAAAGGATATATGGTTCTTAGCGCGAATCTCAAACGTACGTGTTCGAGCGAAAGGATTTAAAAAACATTGGACTTTCTTAGAAATTAAGTTGTCTGTTTTCGAGCTTTTCCTTCAATAATAGGTTTTTGACGTAGTGTTTTTTTCCATTTATATAACTTACTCTAATTAAAGCATTATTTTCAATTAAATCGAAAACACATTAGCTATTAAGAATTAGCTACAACTGAATGAATGGACTTATTGATAAAATTTAATAATAAAGTGTATTTGTTATTGTTTTCAGTATTACAGTTTATGTGATGTATAAAGCATATTGTTTTGTTTATTAAAAACTATTGTGGTCCTATTCTGTATAGCGACCATTTCTTACTGGCAGTTTACCTAAACCTTTTGCTTTTACTAATCAGTATTAATTTTTTTAATATTTAGTTATTGCTGATACAATTTAAACCAAGCAAAAACCATACGTTGACTACCTCGTGGGTCGAGCGGTTGCAAGCGTGACTGTCGATCGGGAAGTCCTGGGTTCAAATCACGGGTCGGGTGCTATTAGATTTTTCTAATTTATAATTTCTAGTAGTGACTCGGAGTCTGGTATTGTGCCCGGTGTTTGGCAATATAGTCACCACCTATTCCATGGGACTTAAACATAACTGGTCGCGGTTGCAGCTATTCGACCATAGTCTCATATTATGGTCATGTTTAATTTCCCCTTAATTAATATTTGGACCAGTTTTCACAGCTAGTCGTTGTACATTCAATGTTTTATGAAAAGTGAACGTAGCAAATGAAGTACACCATTTAAAATGTACTCGTGATTTTTTTGCATGGGTAACACAGTAGGTATATACAATGTCCATTAATCATTATCCACGACCACGACGACCTAATAAACGCGAGGCTGGCATGTGGGTATAGGATGCAGTTTATTGGGGGCGGTACAGTATTAGATGCATTAAACGCTGATGTGGACGAACTTTAATATGGGTGTGCCAATTTTTCCCGCTTGCCGCCCGCCCACCAGCGTCCGCGCCGCCGCGCTGCATCGTACGATCGCCTATTTATAGAATCAAATGTGGCATTGTTTTATTCGCCGTAGACGTTTCGTCCCAGTACTTTTCCATGCAAAACCGTTAACCCCTGAATGATAAGTGTGAAAGCGGGATCGTGCTTTGCAATGATTACATATAACCGCATAAATTACGCTGGCCGTGATAAGTGTTTTGTACTCCTTCGCTTTGTACTAGTCTCCATCAATATACATATTGCTCGTCATTCACCCTGTCCATTACTATTGTTGCGTAATTGTTCTTTTAATATTACCGAGTGTGGACATCGCATGATGATTTATCGGGAACAGACATTTCCAGAAGGAGAAACTAGATATAGGTACTTGTAATATAACATAAAATAAAATTGATTAGTTTAAGGAGCGAATACAATGCACATTTTCAGTAGAATATATTTTATAGAGTTAAATAAATGATTACACGATATTTGTTTAAATCGTTTTTTTAATTTAGAATTTCCAGTGGTGACTCGGAGTCGGTATCCGTGCCCGGTGTATGGCAATAGGCTCACCATCTATGACATGAGACGTAAACATAACTGGTGCTTACCTACCTACCCCTTCGGGGATTACAGACGTGATGTTACGTTTGTTTAAATCATTTTTAGAGATTGGTATGTTACTGGCATAGTAAATTGTATTTTTTTGCAGTTAAGTTAAGTCAAGATCATAGTCTAGTAAGTTTATGGATAGGGCATGTAATGTATAGTTTAAATATAGTATTGTTTGGCAACTGGTGCGCGGCCGTGCAGGCGAGCGCGGGCGCATGTGGTATGGCCGCTGATGTTATCGTATGTATTATGACTTTCTTCGCGCCTGGGCCTATTGCGTGCGACAGTCGGGCCGGGGCCATCCTGTCGCTTACTCTTGTTATCAGTACCCGCGCGAGCTGATAACATCTTGTATTTGTTTACATAAATATTACTGTGTTGGACGTGCGTGTTCAGTGTCTGTCATGCTATGGATTTGCGGGTGAGAATTTGGTTTTTTTTAATTTAGTTTTTTAATTTAGTTTAAATCGAATTGATACTATGGTTGTATATAATATTTCGCCATTGACGTTGTTTTGAATTAAATTTAATATCTATATGTTGAATGTAGAGAATTCACGTCGGGTCTGTAAGGATAGACATAATTGGCATGCGTTCCTCTCTGCTTACCTCGTAAGGGATCTGGATTAATAACACAATAATAATCTTACATTTAGGAGAAAGCTTAAATAAGCTGAACAATTAAATATTTGTATGTAGCTTTAATTATTGTTTAATCATTCATACCGTTATATATAGATATACATTCAATTTTTAGGAGTTATATTTAGTGATTTACTATGAAACTTAAATATTAACTAATATGTTGCAAAACAAAGCTTACTAAAAGTTTAATTTTGCTAGTTACGACAGTCAGCTAGTTAGTACAATGAGCTGGTGTTTTCATTAGCAGGCTGCATTAATCTTTACTATGTACTTGAAACTTGTGAGTAGGTACTGCATATATTATGTGCTACGAAACTTGGAAACTTGACATTGCCATGTGCAAGAATTTAGACTAGATATGTTTAATTCTATGCCAGTGTATGGCAATAAGTCTATTCCCTGTTCTACAGGACGTATAACAACTTGTGAAACGTGGGAGTACTACACTTTCTCCTTCCTCTTCGGGGCGTGGCGTGGCGTAAATGTAAGCGTAATGTTATGTTTGGCTACAAGCTTAAACTATTTAAATTATATACTGTTTTCAATCACGTGCACAATATTGGAATTTTTAATGCAGCGATACAAATAAAATAAATATGACCGCAGTTAATAGGCCGTGAGTTGTATCAAGAGAACCAAGATTCTCGGTTATGCTAAAGTAAAAATAAGAACCCATTGGAAGTTATCAGATAAATGGGTTATGTAAATATGTATGTAAAAGCTATGTAATTGTTTTTTTTTTCATGCGAATACGGTCTGACTTCCTTAATTTGTAAACCATTACGGCAACATTTTAGTCTGTTTACCTGTCAGTTGACAGATGTCAAAAGATTAGTGGGTGGGAGGCGGGAATGTTAGAAATATAGGTTAGTGGTTATAAAATTTGAAGAACGTATTTGCTAGTCGGAAGTTTTAAACTAATCGTTTGGTTTTTTAGGTATTGACCAAAAGCATAGACTAGATGCCTTAAACACTATTGCATAATATTACTTCTGGATTATCCCTCTTTCCTCCCCGTCTAAATTAAAAGGATATTCAACTTACCTGTAAGATAAATACTAAATTTGTCAGAATTATAAGGGCTAAGGGTTATCTTAACCCTTCTATTTTAACTTCTATGTTAACTATTATATATTACATATAAAAGTTGGGTATTTAATATCTCGATAAATAACTGGAAACTTACCTATTAAACAATCTATATAGGACAAATACGGCTGATTTACTGTCTTTATCAATTGCGACATTTCTTTGCGTTTCTCTCGTGTTCTGATATTATACGAGTGTTATTTATTAAACGATAGCAAGCGACACAGTTAAGGAAATAATCAATTTGTGTACGTAAATTAAACCTTGGAAAATTTCTCATCTCCGTTTTATTTTATTTTTAATTTTTCTTCTAAATAACTTTTTCGCGCGTTAATACTTAGAATGTTCCTACTAACTTTAATGCTTTCTAGTACCTGTGTTCATGTGTTGATATTCAACTGGGAGTTCGATTGTTTTATCAAGAGTTAATATCGTTCCCGTATTTCCTCTAAGGGGTATGCAGAGGAGTGTAATAACTACTGGCACTTTTTATTAGTTATGCTTTAATCCCCTGTAAAGGGGGTCGAGACTGTTGTAATAGACCAGAAATAAAAAAATGTGCCACAACCAATACCTGAAAATCAAAACATATCCAAATAAGCGCGGGTAGTTGGATAATGACTGCACCAGTGCTGCCACCTACCAAAGAATAACTTTAAACGAACAAAATATTTCTTGTTATTGATCTGTCATATTACATAAACCGATCACATTTTGCTTACACTAAGCACAGTGTGATTAGTCAAGTTATGCACGATCGTAATAATTATCGTTATCACAGTTCCGAGATCCAGTAGGCACTAGGTACGATGGCCCGACCCGACCCGACCCGCTCGCTAAACAGATCGGATTTCAGCTTGTTATTTTCACGTACAAACTACAAGATAACGCCATGTTGTTGTTGGTGAAAATACACACGCGATTACGAATGCAGACTCGTTGCATGGCCAGTGTTCGTATGCATCGTCTAATTACTGGGTACAGAGAAATGTTAAACGTTTTACATAGTACTAATTGAATATGAGAACGTTGCCACTAAAGGTTATCTGTGTTGGTTCGATGTGTTTGTCCTTTATTATTAATTGGGCGCCATTTTTATCTTGCAGTTATTACAAAAAATAGGGGTAAAGGAGAGTAGGATTTTATTCCTTTATATACATATATTACAAAGTATGTAAATATATCTTACTAAATCATAATTTGCTCTTTATTTCATTGTTTCTTTGCTGATTTATTTATTTGATACGCTTCGACCTGTAACTAATTGTAACATTGTATAACATAGCCTAATAACATAAAATACAATTCGTTAGATCAGTAAGAAATATGTAATTTTTATAGTCTTCGAGAAAGTTGTAAAAAAGATGGAAAATTACGTCGGGTTCCAAGACTTTAATTTATTTTTGTATGAACGGGTATGTTACGTTACGGTTTGTATCTTTAGTTCGTAAATACACACATCACACGTACACACAATTACACACACGTATACAAATATTTCGGCGTTGATCGCTAATAAGGATTTCTTGTAAAGTAATTGTTAATGTAAAGTAAGTACTTGTAAATTGTTTTATATATTTAAGGATCATTATTGATATATTATAATATATAATTGACTGTTCTCTGTAATTTTTTTATATCATTCTGCCAGATGTGGGTCTGTGTCGCCGTCTCATCATCAACAGCACATCTCAGTCCACTGCTGGATACTGGCCACATCTGTTCTATAACTATTTCTATTTTGCTTATAAATATTTAACAGCAAGTACCTAATAGGTATGTATCGACTTCGGCAACTATCTATTCATATGTTAGTTCGTGACAGCCAATAATATAAGGGCATAAGGAAGATCTTAAAAGGACAATTCCGTTCGAGCAACGCACAAGATGGCCATGTAAATTGCTACTGGTTTCAGTAACAAGAATTCTGGTAACGGTGAGGAATAAGTACCTACATAAAATTATATCGGAATGTTGATGTATGTAACTACGACTCACCTATTACGATCCTATTACTCCGGATACTATCTGACAAAGCCGCAAAAAGTATAGATAGGTAGAGATATTTGGCACTCAGTGTTCTCTGTCTGCCCCGGTAAGGACTATATAATAATAATAAAATTGTCATCACACTGACGAGTAGCAGCACCAGTAGTGTCGTCGGATGCAAGTGTCGCGCGACGACGCGGTCACGCTGCGTGCACGTCACGGTGCGGCGCGTCGCGTCACCCGTCCCCTCGCGGTAGGACACGGGCACTCACTTGTCTATGCGTTGCGTCTAATGTTGATTATTTAGCCTGTAGAGTCTTTGGTGGTAAGTTATCTGTATTATATTTACCTCAGTGGCGAGGTATTGAAGAGGCCTTTCTCCAGCAATGAATGGGGCAGGCTGATGATGTTGTTGATGGTTAGATTTGGTTACCATTTGTCTTTTTTATTGAGTTCATGTTGCGTGATGTTAACTCTACGTATCGAATTGTTTATGTAAATACCTATTTAGGTATACCTATGATCTGAGTAACATTTTAAGAGTATGGTTGAAAATTTAGTTACTTAATAAGAATCTTTTGCAGTTGTTATGAGATTTCAAAAATACCAAAAACATTAATTTAAATATGTCTATATGTTAATACAGGTTAAGTTAGTGTTCGGTTCATATAACTGTTTAAGTAGCTAAATGTTAAATATTACTAGCTTTTTGTTAGTGTATTAGTAATTCTGTTTAGGGAAATGTTGTGGGTAATTGTAGTTAGATATTTTTAAAACACTTGGTTTTCTGAGAACAAGTGCACAATACAAACAGTAAAGTCATTGACTTGCAATATAATTCTTGTATCTACAACATAGTAAGTTTAAGAGGCTAACAAATCGATAAACGATAATCTATTTGATCAAAGTATCGCACACTTGACAACTAGAGTTGGATTTTCCAGCTGTAACATCATAAAAGTATACTAAGTCCGCATTATTAATTATTATATTATTCCATTGTTTGGCACGAGCCTCCTCTCAAAATAAGAAGAATTGAGGCCCATCGTCATCGTCATCAGTCTATCTCAGTCCACTGCTGAACATAGACCTCCCCCAATGAGCGACATCGCACTCTGTCCT
>DWEE01001600.1:0-12949 GCA_018245755.1 Parelbella macleannani
GTTTAAAAAAGCAACATGGTAATAAAATGAAGAAAAGATATTTAGGCTGATTAAATAAGGAGAACATCGATTACATAAAGAACAGTTTAAATAAAGAATAAAGAAATAAAGGAAAAAAAGGATATTTCGGTTGATTAAATAAGGAGAACATCGATTAAAGAAATGAAAATTTAGAAGAAAAAAAGAAATAATTATATAAATATAACCTTTGTAGACCCTAAGTATGATTGCAAATTTTAATTTATACATAATATATTTGTCGATAAAATGTGTTATGGAAAGTTGTTCCAGGTTCTAAATTACGTTAATTAATGATACATTGTGAGTTTTTAATTTTGTTATAGATAATTTTTTTTCTGCAGACTATGGAATTTGATAGTCAGTCTCAAATATCACCAATGTACTGACCCAGGTTTCATCTTACTATTCCGGGGGATGGTGTTGAAAAGTTTCATGTTAGCTTTTAATTATTAAAATAAATTATCCATATGACATGTCATATCATTTAAACCTATCATATCAATTGAACCCTTGAATGTACGATTAGATACAAAAATCAAATGTGTATATGAATAGCTACTATGCAAAGTAATGTCCCTATATTTAAATGATAATTGTTGGCATACGCACTAATGACAAAGTGCATATTCAAAACGCTAAAACACGTTGTACTCTATAAAATCAAAACGTCCCGCGTTCCTGTTTGAGTTATTTGTCGTCACATTAAACAAGGGCTCGCAAAAAGTCGAGGGAAGATCAAAGCGAGATGACGCGGCGACGAGTCTGGACTAACATCCAGCAATGCACTCAACACCACGCAAAAACGGCATACATGTACCAACTTTTAAATATCACACACATTTTACAATACAATGCTTAGTATGTTCTGTGTATATATTCTATTACCACATTAAACCTTCATTGTATACGGAACTGGAAAGTACTTGGAGCAATTAGTGAAGGAATACGTGCTTAAGATGTCTTCATTATAATGATGTACATGGACCTAACATAAATATGAGGACAATGCAGTAGTCAAACAATGTCCTACGTGAAAGTGCTATGTCATTATGCATTCTTGTTGCCGTGTCCCCGTTGGAAATTTATGTCTTCATTTGAAATAGTCACAACGGATCATCGAGTGAACAATAAAATTAACATACAATTGTTGGTCCATGCGTTTTAAAATTAACATTGACCCAACAATAATTAATGTCTGCGCTTTAAATTTTGAAAGTAGTTAAACTTTCTCCGAATTTAGATAATACCTATATTTAAATACTGCACGTATTTTAGAGTTTGTAGCTTCCGCTATTGCCAGTGAATGATGTTTCAAATGATTATAAGTTAAATTCTACCTATATGAAATAGGTTTTTAAATTGGTCTTGATATTAACGTATGCATATAGTTATTTTATTATATCCAATTTCATATATTGTAAATCTGTAAACCGTACGACAAATTTACGTAAGCATGGGAGAGAATATTTAACATAAGACGTAGACATACATAGATCTTTATAATCATTCGTAGATTTTGCAGTTCGAAACATTAAAAAAAAATAAAACAGCTATAATACTGGGAAATAAATTATATAATCGTACAAAACATAAAAAATGGTTAATAAAATTTAGTCTACAGTAATAAAAGTACACTTATCAAGAATACAGATCTTCCTTATTTCTTTTATTTGAGACCAGCTACGTAACATATGTATGTATTTATAGGTATAATGTATCGATATGTTGACTTTACGCTGTCATAACGCACCATCGCGATCGTTAAAACTTACACTATCGCGTTGTAGTATAATTGTCCGCGATGACGCGAGCGTGCGTTATAATGAGTGACATCTTGTAGCTAGGGCACAACAACCTCCATCACGTTTAACTCCCTGACTCAGACTCTAGCCTCTACATACAAATAAAGAAAAAGCTTGTACCTAGAACTGTCTTGATAAACACAAGCATAACAATTATATGTTATATTTTGAGTTGCTGTATAAATGATTGCTGATTATAACCAAATATCATGGACCCATTTCAATTGTAAAACAATTATATTTGTTTTTGTGTATAACTAATATTTTGTGATTAGTCTTGGCAGTTTCTAAAATGGTATGCTTATTGTAAACATTACTAAAGTAACTCTAAGTATTTTTCGTAAATATGAGTATGAGATAGTTGAGCCCCTCCCCCCTTCCACTCCGCAAGTGCAACTTAACGTGCGTGTCACCAACTCCACCTTCTGTCACCGTGACTTCCCCTTCCGTTCGGGATAAGTCACGCGCGATAATGCCCTGAAATAGAAATAAACGAGGTCAGAACTATGTAGATGTGAACATCATTTTCTGATAGACGAACTTTCTAAACCTTGGCAAAATTGTAAAGAATTTTATCAACATCCTACTAAAGATTACCAGTCTAGGCACTAAAGCTTATTTATTCTTAAAGCGACTAAGGAACTACGATACTAAATAAAAATGTTATGTGTAAGAATTTACACTCAAAGATTATGTGTGAACGACGTCAAAGAGACGTTCATTTTCGTTAGCCTATACATAAAAATAAATTTAGAATTATCAAACGTGTCATGTGGTGGATCCATAAAACAAATTCCAATAATATTTAATACCGTTTTGTTGTTAAATTTAATTAATTACAGTCGTTTTTCGAATACTGTTAGACTTCTAGTTCTCGAATTTTCCATTAATATTTTTCATAATATATCATTAGAACGCAAGTAGAAGTGTAGCAGTAAGAAATATATTATAATTATATGCGCATTCCAAACACTGGACTTGCACAGCTCTGCGTGTCCGGTTATCTGCAATCAGATTGAGAATTCGAACAGTACTGATTACATAGAACCACAAAGGGATTGCCTAAACTACGCAAATGTATGTAGCATGATGTCTGAGGTAGGTAATCTGTAGAGCGTGTTTAAGATTTGTTTTTACCATATTTAATGATACAAGTAATTCTGTCCTATTTACGCTTATTATGTATGCTCATAAAATCCATTAAAAGTTAATACATCGTATGTAATTGGCTTTTAAATAAAAAAGATTCATTCTTTAAAATATTTCTAGGAACAAAATGGAATAATTTATTTCGAAAATTGAGTGGCTGGAGAGGGGGAATTGCATGAGTGATTTAGTCTTATTTATTGAAATCCCTCTTCTATATATAAATATACACCAAATTTTATCGGAATCAGATGGGCACTTTCGTAGGAGGATCTATGAGTAAACTGCAAATCGGGGATAAAAAGGGATAAACCCTTTACACATATACCCAAAATATTTTACGATATTGATAAACAAATGTTGGAGAACATTATGGACATGCCTACTCGTGGCAACTTAATAATTATTAATAACATGTTTAATATTAAAATCTCTACAGATTGAACCCCTATGGTTTTATGAATTAGATCTACGAGCAGGTGTGTTATACATATACATATGTATGTACCTATAATGAATCAGACTTCGAGACAAATATTCGTCTATGATATGTATAAGTAGATACTTGTATCAACGCACTGTACCTAACAATTCCTATAGCAATGTATAAAATGATTGATCATGTTAATACTATTTTTGTTTACGCTTCTATTTATCTGAGGTTACGTTAATATTATAATCATTACAAGACTGGAAATTTTATCTACGGAAATACTTATACATTTGCAAGTATATCAGTATTATATATTGTAAGATAAAATGAACAAAAAATATAACTTAAATAATAACAAACAGCTATAAACCATCAAAATAATTACGCTACGTTTATACATATTATACAATTATACGCAATTATACGAGAACACAATATATACGTGACTATACGTCAATAACCTACGTAATTATTTACGTACACACGTATGTGTATTCTTGTATAATTTGATTATATCTGGTCGAAATGTAAAAATAGTCATTAGATCTTCCTTAGTCTAGTAGGTACCTAATAAGCTCAGCCCGTATTAAATCTTTTTAACTCACTTTAATAATCCGCTGCTGGGGATCGGTATACGAATAATCCTTATCCCGTCTTATTAAAGGTATTTTGTTGTACACAACCTTCTCCGTGGATATCAACAAGTTGTTCACTCTAGAGCCGAGCACCAAGTCTTTCGTTTGCACGCATATTGTGAAAAGTAAAAAAATTAATATTAATAATACGATCTTCATTTTTATCACATTTTACACTTGCGTTGTGTCGTTACTCAGAACTGAGACTAGTTCGCTTTGAGGAAAATATTATCATCAAAGCTGAACGTATTTAACCTTGCATATCACGTATGGCGTTGATTTTTAACATACGACATAATGATATTTACATAATGAAGTCAACACTGTATTGTTCTTGTATTAGATGTTGTTTTGTTTCTTGTATGTTTATTTTTAGTGCTGTGGTTATTCTATTTATATTCATGCGTAATCTTTTTGTATAAAATTTTATAATGAAATAATGTAAAGAAGATATCCAAGACCGAATTGGCTGGAAAGTAAAACGTCGCCTATTCAAATATTCATCCCACTACCGGCGAAAAGTCGCCGTGTTGCGATGTTCTTGAATGTTAAATAAATGTAGATTTTTTAAATTATTGTCTCATATTAGATCTGTAAAGAAGTCTAATGTTACAAAATGACTGAATGTTTTTTGAGATTAGGTCATGTATATTAAAAAAACTCTTTTTTTAGAATGATGTTGCTATAATAATATAATCCAGATTTGTATGGAAAAAATTCGATAAACGTGATATCGCCTTTTTAATAACTTGTGTTTTCCTAACAATATATATATACTAACTATAAATCACACCCCACCTGATGATCAGTATAAAACTTTATAATTTACTTGCAACTTCTTTCTCCATACCTTGCTAAACAACACGCGAATCCCAGGTTACCTTTGTATTTATTTAGTATCAATAATTCATAGTTCTTATATACCATCTAACGCATCATAAGCGCAACTTTACCTATAACAGGTAGGTAGGTATGGTATAATATAAACAGTGCAAAATCAGACAGGACGTGTTCGCAAACAAGGTGAACTACAAATACAACCAACTCCCCTAAACCACGCAAACATCAAACGCGGACTAATCAATTTCGGCCAATTGTCACTGTACGTATGGGATTATTTACGCACATGCACAAAGCAAGATGAAATATCCTAAGTTAAAAAAAATTAAATAACATTTCTGCAAGTCTGTACATAAAGTATGACGGATTTCCGTAAGAAAAACGTAATGGTAACTGAAATATTATTTCTTTCTCTTACTCTTCTAGGCTGTACGCTGTAAACCAAAATTACCTGAATCTTAAATTATATTGTTGTACTTACTACTGTTACTATAAAATGTAAATATAACGTACTCATCACAAATTTATAAATAGGCAGAAAAAAATTATGGATTTAAACTTACACGAAAAATCCTCTCAACCCACAGTCGTCACATGATCACATCTGACACAAACTATAAATAGCCCCCTAGGTCGAACATCAAACAGGCACAAATCAATTTTGGCGAATTGTCACTGTACACAGGGGTGTTTAAACTTGGGGTGGCTAATGGAGACACACGCATTAAACCGGGCCGCGCTGCGACAACATTGACAGAGCAGGGGGTCTAATTAGTTTAGGCCTGTGGCCGGACGCCCCGGAGATGCCCCACCCAGATTTAAACACAGACGTACTGGATATCGTAAGATGTTAACTCGATTTATTTCACTTTCACGTATCAACCAAAATGAATAATCGAATGGTTAAACAAAGCCTGTCAAAATTCTTGTCTATTCGCTGCAAAGTTGGAGGTAGATGGTGGGATGGTAGGTATCGCCTATGATTCCGCATAAACCAGCAAAATAGCTTGCTTACACTATCATAGTTTGATCTAAGACATGCTAAATACATACACATATGTATATAGGAATATGGTTCATAAGTACATATATATACCTACATATGTTTGTTGTATGTGTACACATACAACCTACCCCAAACAGGACTTTAGGAACAAGCTAATAGGTTAACAATTCAATTAAACGTACCATTTACCAAAATTGCAATAATAGGACTATTAGAATCGTAAGTCCAATTAGTATATTTATACTACTGTATAGTATATAACAATAATAATTATTATTATTATAGTATATACGCAGTAACCAACAATCGTAGTCCTATTTATAGCTGCCTAACGCGTCGTATTCTTGAGTCCTAAGCCGGGCAACTGCAGGATATGGTAACCACAACCTTGAAATGAATCGTATACTGGAGGCACTGCTCCAAAGGAATGTACTATGTTTTTTTTCAACCATGTAGACTCTTCTAGCAATATAATAAATTTGTGAGCGTCCAGTGGGGCGCCATTAGCCTTTCACATTTTATCCAGGGATCAAAAAGCATGCGCTTATTATAATTTCATCGAATTATATTCATTCTACCTGACAAATTTAATTTCGTTTGCACTGCGGCTACTTTACATATTCAATTTATTAACCAAATTGGAATTTAATTAACTGATAGCCCATCCCTTTGTTTGCTGACGTTTAAAGTGAATTTATTACTTTTCTATGTTCGTTTAAGTAGTTTTTCAGATTGAACTTAGCTGTGCCTCTGAGTCTTAATCACATTTATCAATTTAGTATATATTTTTGCTATTTTACAAAATTATCATTTTCACCATTAAGCTTCTATTACTTTCTTAACGTATGTATTTATATTAATATTCAGTTATTATGCTCTTATAACTAACTCTCTTAAGCTCCTATTACACAGTCAATTCAGACATGGAATTTGAAAAAAGCAAAAAATTTAATGGTGCCTTAATTATTTCGCTTTCAAAGTTAAAACGGACGTGGAGTCCAATGAAATTATAAAGTATTTCTGTCTTTCCCTAGTTCATAATGCCATTTCTGTGTGAATTCCATGGAGTAATAGGACTATCTGTGGCCTGACATTACACGAAAAGCGATATACGCTGAGTAATATCCACTAATGCACTTTCCGTTTGAAACGGATGAATAAAATATTCCATCTAAAAGTCGTGTCTAGAAAACGTCATGACCACATTAACAATACTGACAAACGTTGCATCTCTAACGTTTTGACCGCCGACGTGGCCTTTAGAAGCGAATATTCAGTACTAATGCACTTTTCGAGAGTAGCAACGAATAAATAAAACACGGCCGTTAATGCATATCTCCGACCGGGCGTTCTATGCTGCACTGGAAAATGGAAAATTCTAGAAACGGTTGAAATTGCACATAACATTCCGGATTGGCCGCCAGGTGAATAAAATTTGCAGCTGTATCGATCGTGTCGTGTGGATTGATGAAGCGTTTATGCGTCTTATATCCTCATTTATTTTGTACTTTAATTAAACAAAGATTTTTGGTCTCTTTGCTCTCAAAACAACATTTTAGTTAAACACCATACCCAGAACTACAAGACATTCTTAAGTTGGCACATCCATATACATATACATATAAGTACCTAGGCGTTACATCATACCTATCTATCATATTTTCTCGAGGTAATTACACAATATTTTCAACTTGCATTCTAAATAAAACGAGTGATTAGGTACATTACCAGGAGTTAACCAAATATAATAGATGCAACAGCGCCACAAGGGAGACCATAAAATGTAAAAACTCCATGCTGTACTCGCCAGAGATAACTCGATAAACTCCTCACAGTTCTGGGACGTTCTAGAAAATTTCCGTCTACAAATTTTATTCAGGAGCATATTTTTGGTAAAACTTGCCTAAATAACGGCGCCCTGGCTCAATATTTCACGGCACTCTCCTGTACGCCCCTCATGTGTAAATAAATAATACATGAAGTTTACTGCCCCCTGCACATTATACGAACGAAATGAAACCATTCCGTGGTACGTTTGTGAAAAGTGCACAGTAATATGAATAATCTGGATATATATTTTAATGAGCATTAGAAGAACATATCGACTAAGTGATTTACTCTTCACGTCATTGTCAATTTAAAGTTATTGTTACTAAAACGTTTGTCATAGCGTAGTGGCTTATAACTCAGCACACAATCCTAAGATCCTGAATTCTAACCCTGGTGCTGACTGATTTTCTTACAAATTTGCTTTTTAAATATTAAGCATCACTTGCCTTTTTAGTGATAGAAAACCTCTTGGGAAAATTTACATGCAATACTGTTCTCCATACTATTATATTCTCTGAAATACGAATATGTGAGTCCTGCTAACGGATATATATAGGTATACGTGTAATTATATATACATCAATAATTATTAGTGATCAATTACTATACAGCTTGGCTGGTTATATTATCTACATCTGATTCATAAAGAAAACAAAACTGAAGTTTATACTTTGTATCTTAAAATCTTTTATCTTTTATTGTCGCAATTTAATTAATTAAGCAAAATAATGGACTGCAGCTACCTTAAAAGCTTTACTTATTACCTATTTTGTATGCAGCAGCCAGAGAGAATATTACGCTACGTTTTAAAAAAGCCTTATTTTATTACAACAATAGACGAATTTTATAGAGCCATGAATTCTTTCGAGTACCTTTAAGAAAAATAAAATCTACCGCCACACTTTCGAAACTTTTCCAATTCTTTCCACCAATTTTACTTTTCCAAAGGAAATGAGATCGCCGAGCTGGGGGTCTGTCCGACGTTGGGAAATTCGATGTTGATGCGTTCCATCAAAAAGTCATTTCCTCAAAAACAAAAGTTACCGAGAAAATTTCTAATTCGACCCAATCTAAATCCAATTACTTGTAACCGAGGGCTAGTCACACGAAGAAGGTACGATATCGATCTATAAAGCGTAAAGTTGGGGAGGTGGAACATTCGTATCAGTTTAAAAGGTTTCGGTGGTACACTCAAACATTCCGAATAACATCGAAGTGTTTATCGTCACGCGAATGGTTGTCAGCGTGTTTACTTCATATCATTTATTATTAATGTAGTTTTAATAAAATATTTCTGAAATGATTTATCCATGTCAACCTTCTGTGACTTATTATTTTTTTACTTTGACCTATACTTCAGATCTCCTTCCTCATTTGAAATTAATTCGTACTGCACTATACAATCCAATTATCGAAAGCTGAAAGGTAAAAATACAATTAATGTGTTAGAGTCAGTTAATTAATGTATTTTTCCTAAAGTTTCGAACTAAAATATTGGGTTTAGGTGCTTCCTGCACTCGGGTAGACTGAACGGAGACCAACGTTCATTATAAAGACTAATAGTTTTTATGTTACGAAAACTTTTTAATAAACTGATAAATTAGGCCATGTTTACACTGGTTACATAAACGCACGCGTGTATCTGCATGCAAAGACCATGTATGTATGTTCTCAAAATTAATTTGAATCCAGTTTTATAGGCTACATTCAGTATTATACAATCCTGGAGACAAATCCTTGCAAAGCTAACCAGATTAATTCGGGCGCCCGGTTTGTGGGAAACAATAAAAGTCAACTTTTACAGCTTAACTTTTTTACAGGGACAGACAATTTTGAATACATTCCATGGGAACGACACCTGTTACCGAACCACAAATATAGTGAATGCTTCGAGGGACAGAATTGAATATTTTTTATCAACAGAAATAATTTACAATATGACGATATACCTAATGATAATTAATAAGGTTTATAACCAAAATATTTAAAACCAAATAACATATAGCCAACGCTGTAATAAAAAAGTTTTGAAGTAAATGCCTCAGGCCCGAAGCAACGTAAACTACTTGTCTTTATCAAAACTATTATAAAATGTAAATATTAAATTAGCATTAAGCATGGGTCATTTTTTTTATATATATACATATATGTCGGTACCTACATGTGAATGAAATTACTAAGGAATTGACGAGGTGAAGTTTTTTAAATTAGTTAATAAATAATAAGTGTAGTCAATCTACTATTATTTCTCTCGCAGCTATGTAGACTCTTGAAATACACTAAAGTTTTGTAGAAAAATAACTAATATCCAAAACATAATAGTCATATGGCAATAGACTCACCACCTATTCCATGGGACTTGAACGTAACTGGTGAAACGTGGGAGTGTACTACACTCCTCTGCCTACCCCTTCGGGGATTACAGGCGTGACGTTGCGTTTTAATTAATGCACCATTAATTAACTAACTATTAAGTAACTAGAATTGTTATTCGTTTATTATATCGCCCAGGTGCCTTACGGGGTAGGTATTGCGCACCAGATGCCAAAATATCTGAATCACCATAGACCTGACGTCACGCTTAGTTCTGGTAAATAGATGGAAAAATTCGTGTCATCATTGAAAGTTCCACATTTTAATTGTTGACTTAAAAAAGTCGCTTTTTTTTAAACAGAGTGGGAAAAATTAGGCACGTAGTAGAAAATATGGTGGCGATTTTGCTGAGTTAAAAAAGCGGTCTTTTTTCACAGAAACTTTAACATGTGACAGAAAGTGTAAAATGTATGACATTAAGTAATAAAGTAATATGGGTCAAATGACCACGTGGAGAGTCGATGTATATTTTTTTATTGTTGGATAGCGTTTTCTATTTGAGTTACGGAAAGACAGACAGACAGACAGAAAAACAGACAGGACAACAATTTTAGAAACATTTGAATATGGATTCTTGAGTCACGAAACGAGAGTTTGTCACAGAGTTTGAGAAATAAATTGTACATACAGACGGAACCTGGATATTTTAATAGTATTAGGGATTATTATTTAACGAGGCATACCAAAAGGGACGTCGGGATAAATTAGTGTAGAATTTGGGTCTCTTCCAAGAACAATATCTTATAATAAATTAGACGGTTCATTCAGTAACGGTATATCAGACATTGTACATATATTAAAATATTTTAAAATCTTTCATTGAAGGATAACATTATAGTCAAAACGACTATATGATTAAATCAAACTAAGAATCGTTTTATCGATAATCGATGTATCGATTAATTAAGTATATGGTTAAATCAAACTAAGAAACGTTTTATAAATAATTGATGTATCGACTAATTTATCGATAAGCGATGTATCGACTAAATGATCGACACTCAAGTCACTCCTGTCAAGACTCGAATAGCAATATATCTTAAATGAAAAGACGACGTCTTAAGCACAATATAACGCCTGGATTTCCGCGAAGGCGCAGGCAGTGGACTATAGTTCTCCCACATTTTATCAGTTATATTATACGTCCCGTGGAACAGGAGTGAGCATGTTGCGAATGACATCCAAAACATCTGAAATGTAACCGCTTTGTACTCACTGCAATGGTTTGCTTCGTGTTCACATTTAAACGCTGTTCTAAATTGAATTCCACAGTACATTGATATTTGCAATAATACCTATATTTTAACGTTTTATTTTTTAATTAAATCATCACGTCAAGTTCCTCGCGGAGTAGGCAGGGTGCACCGAGTATCAAATATCTTTGTTCTTGCAGAGTTGACATGCTGTTTTGTTTCTCTCTTGAAACACGGGCGCTGGTTTCGAATACTACCGATTTTAAAATTTTCTGACTACCCTATGAGCAATTTTCTAACCTATTTGGTCAAAAGTTTTCATTTAAATATTTATCGCGTAATAATAACAACTTAATAAAGGGTACGGCTAGACATTAAAATCAAATGTCAACGTGCGTCGTAACGTTGCCAATATACTAAACTCACCTAAAACGAACACATTAATAAATTAGCCTGCGTCGTTCCACGAACATTCTAGAAAAGCATATTTCATTAAACGTAACATCACGCCTGTAATCCCCGAAGAGGCAGGCAGAGGAGTGTAGGACACTCCCACGTTTCACCAGTTACGTTTACGTCCCATGGGATAGATGGTGAGCCGATTGCCATACACCGGGCACAGATCCAGACTCCGAGTCACTACTAGAAATTCTCAATTAGAAAAATCCAGTAGTACCCGGCGCGGGATTTGAACCCAGGACCTCCCGATCGGCAGTCGCGATGACAACGGCTCCACCAACGAGGCAGCCAACCTGGCGTGAAAATATAACAATAAACTATTCATATGGAGCGTCGCTTTTCAGAGACGAGGCAAATTGCCATCCAATTAGATTTTCATCTGTTTTGAGTGTCAACTACAAAATGGATCGGGTAACTGTGGTGATCGCGTCTCTTCATAATTTTCCCATTGGCGTGGAGCGGTGCACTCCGCGCGACCCGTCCACGCTCCGCGTCACTTGATAACGTACTCGCCGGGCTGAGAGCACGACAAACACGGCCGGCCGGACATTGAGTGCCTACCAGTGTACGGTCCAATTTGTTTATTTTGACTGCCACGTCGGTCTAATCGTTGCAAGCGCGACTGCCCATGTCGGGTTTAGGTTCGAATTTCGGGTCGGGTACTATTGGATTTTTCTCATTTAGAATTTCTAGTAGTGACTTGGATTCTGGATCAATGCCCGGTGTATGACAATAGGCTCACTACTTATTCCATGGGACGTAAATGTAACCGGTGAAACGTGGGAGCGTACTACACTCCTCTGCCTAACCCTTCGGGGATTACAGGCGTGATGTTACGTGTAAATATTGAAATAATTAAACACGTATACGTTAACTAATATTTGTTTTAACTCTATCGGTAATGCAAACCAATGATACCCGCTGTTATTAGAACTGTTTATTTAATTCTATACGTTGATTCAATTTTGTTGATTAAATATATTTATTTACTAACATTCATATGTAACATATTAAACTTAAATGATCTATAAAGATTAATATGTTGATTTAGTTTTATAGATTTATATATTATGTTATACTTCCATTTATAGCTATAGCAGTGATAGCCTAGTGGTTAAGAATTCAGCCTCTCATTCCGGGGGTGCTGGGTTCAAATCCATGGCGCGCACCTCTTTATAAAAGTGCGTTTTAAGTTTAAATATCACTTGCTA
>DWEE01001601.1:0-12945 GCA_018245755.1 Parelbella macleannani
GGTTTCGGAGACTTCTGACTTTTTATCATTCAGTATCTGATTTAATAAGATACAGATAATAAATTAATAGGTACAATGTTTCTTCTTACTATTCACGATAGTATTCTTATAGATTCAACTGATCTTAATACACAGATATATTTCTCGCTTTAGAATGACTTCCCAACCTTTAAATAGATGCGGTACAATAATTGTAAATATTGAAGTCCTAGCACATATGTAGTAAGCCGATTGATAACTCCTTAGTAGCAGCTCTTTTAGTTTCAACACAACTCGACAGTCCCACATTATTTTTAGTATCTTCAGCATCACTCAAACCTAACAAAAGTTGGTAAAAACATAAGCATAATAAAAAGATGAGGATATTCAAAAGTTATACAATCTTTTATAATAAATGTCACATACCGATAAAATTAACATCTCCAGTTCATTCAGTGCAACGTTCTTCGAAATAAGTGAACGAGTGAACTGTTCAAAAGCCGCAAGCAATTTTTGGCGCAATTTCTTTCAATAGCTCCGCCATTTCGCCATTTCCCGGGCACTCAGAGAAGGTGTGCGCGCGTTACGGGCTACCAGGTAATCTCAGAGCACTTAACATAAATCTACAGACCGTTAAAACGTTTTCTTTACTTATATTGCGGTCTTTTAATAGTGTGCAACCTGTTGGATCTAAGAACAAAACGCGTAGAGTATGTCGGTATTCTCGTTTCTTATTTACAAATTGTGATAATTAACACTCTATTACATAAGCCATTCGAAAAATTACAATTTCATTGAATTAAAGATAGAAGTCAGGTAAGATTCCAGACGTAATTTACCAGCTGTGGCAATCATCCACACCCGGAGGTTTTCGCTAAACAAAAGTAAATTGGGCGTAAAAATAATTTAAGTCGGTATCATAATATTTAAAAGTTGTTGCCTGCTGTTGACTGTCACGTGACATAGTTCGATTTGCCAGTTTGTTTAAATTTTTCGTCTTTATTGCTTTGTAATAAGCGTGATAATGAGTGCACGAGATGGTGGCAGCTCCCCGCTGCTGGTGGAAATATCTGACGGTTCGTGACGTTTAATCTTGCGTGGTGCGCGGCGGTCGCGCGTACGTATCACTTGGCGGCCAGCTCTGGTGGTGGGATGTATCGACAATTGCAATGTAGATATATCGATACAAGGAAGTCAGACTTTTAGGTCGACTATTTAAAACGTTTACCGACGCTATTTACATTTGGAGTTTTAGAATCTTGTAAGTCATATAATTTATTGTGAAACTATACAGAAGGGAGTCTGTTTTAATTTCAATGACATCAGAAACTATTTGCAGGGGTATCTGTAACACAGGCCTTGTGCCCAGTACGGAGCCCTTGCACTGGCATTTGTATACGTGTTTGTTATATATTATAAATATTTTTTCATTTCTTCAGTTTT
Source organism: Parelbella macleannani (assembly GCA_018245755.1). Classification (NCBI taxonomy): domain Eukaryota; kingdom Metazoa; phylum Arthropoda; class Insecta; order Lepidoptera; family Hesperiidae; genus Parelbella; species Parelbella macleannani. The sequence goes on from DWEE01001601.1 coordinate 1,423, forward strand.
TCATTTACTTAATTTATGATTGATCATGATTGTCACAGCAACACCTTCTTTCAAAGGCTTTTATCGGATATATTAGCTTTTACTAGATACATTCTCTAATCTATTTATTCTCCTTTCACTCACAAATTATTCCATCAGCCCTTATGAAACTTCATATTTATATCGATAGTCAACATCACCAACACTAAGCACGCGTCTGCAGAAATTCAATTAACATTACCTCCAGTCGCGTGCACCTTTATTTCCGTTCGGAGTCACTTAGCCCCTCGCCCCACGCCCACCCTCAGGGGGTAAGACGCCAGTAATGAGGTCCGGTGATCGTTTAGTTTGTAGGTAATGGCTTACGTGAGCCGAGACAACTCGCTGGTTAGATTGTATCCTGCTTAATACGTTGAAATATTTCGAGGGGACCTGCGCTCGTAAATATGATTGTTTTTCATGTAAGATGTGAGTACCTATATAATGTTACATCTACATATAAAAACAATTATTATAAGTATTATAAGCAGTGATATGATTTCAACAAAAACATTATCTTTTTAATAACGTTGCGGTCTACGTCCAACAGTAGACTTAGGCTGACGCTGATGACGATGAAGTTAAATATAATAATACGAAAACGAATACCATAAATGATTTCTCGAACTGCAATAGAAATAAACATGGATTATTGTCGCAATTTGCCACCAAAAATAACATCTCCTCGCTAATTTATTTCTAAACAGGAGTTAAGATTCCAAACAAAATATATCCAAAGGTGTGACAAAAACAATAGTGACAGAGATGGATGCGCGTCGAGACGGCCACCGGAGATAAGGTATCCTCGGAGTGATCTTTCTATCTGATGGAAGGGTTAGACGTAATAGCCCATTCTATTCCGTTAGAGTAAAATTTTTGAAAATATCGCGTTCGATTGAACGATGAATCTTTAAAAGAAAAAATATTACGTTTTATACATTTGGCTTGTTTTATATGTGCGTGTACCTATGAATGCAAAAAAGACTTTTTTAAGTTCTCTATTTTTAAGAATGTTGAACACACGGCCGAGCGTGACAATGGAAAGGCTTTAAACGGCAGAGAGGACCCCAAACTATTTAAAATAAAATTATCTACCTGTTCTACATATTCAGTTAAGTTTGTATACATAGGTACTTCATGAAGGTACCTACTCAAATTACTCTATCAAAGAAACATATTGAAACAACGTAAATCGCAGGTAAACAATACCGATATTTATGCGGAACATAAAACATATATCTCGAGAGTCGAACCGGCACTCCGTGTCACGCGCTCGACTAGTGATGTTAGGTAAATAGTTCAATAATTCATCGACATTCGCCAGACGGCAGCTGCATAACTCAGTGCGGGTCGTGTGAAACGCTGATCACACTTTATCGATACAATTTAAATCGTATTATACACATTTTATTTACATTAAATAAAATGTTCTAAAGTTTTATACATCAAATCTTTAACTAAATATATTTTTTACACAAATTTTATTAATATGAGTATATACATGGGAATTCCGATTTAACTTGGGATTTCCATAATAAGTTATTGGAATGAGATATTTCGTCATCAAAATTTTTATAATTTTATAATTTTTACTAGTTATAAAACTAAATATATAAACCATCGTAACAAACTTCTATTGAAGTTACAGGACTATTGCGAGGAAGAAGAGGCCAGTAAGTCATGATGCCTCCAGCTCGGAACAAGTAATTTCTCATTTATAACATACATTCTCATACATTATTTGTGACGATACAAAAGTATCCATATTATCAACGTTTAGTGTCTACACTCAGTCAACATTAGAACCGGACGACTGGACTGACGATCGTGCAATTTTATTGCAGACCGTTTGTGTAAACATTTAGGTATCGCACTATCGATACATTGTCCCATCACTATCACTCCACGAGGGAATGTGACAAATGCTATAGAGTGAACGGGCTCTCAGATTGTCTCTAAACACACAATTTCACCCTATTTCTAAAACTAATGGCGTGATCGCAAACAATTTTACTTGCAGCGGACCGATACCTACTCGTATATCGGAATTTGCTTCACAGACTTAACTTACACATCAAATCGTATCGTATTGCATGAAAAACACTAGCTGCTTCCCCGGTATGCTATATCAACCAAAAGTGTGGAGTTAATTAATTACTAAATTATTATTATTTTTCCAGCACCACGCCAGGTCTCTGACGGAGTAGGCAGAGAGCACGGCTTGTCAAATATCTCAATCCTTACAGAACTGTCATACTCCTCTACATTTATAACTCTCTCTTTACAGGCACGGAGGTTACGGAAACTTCTGTGCCACCATCAACCAGTATTTAATTTATTTGTTTAAAATAGTCTTGATCACGGTGATTAGTTGCAAATTTAAAAAATCAATAATTCTCATTATATTTCACTAGTTTCTATGTTTTATATAATAAGTTAGAAATATTAATAATAATAGTCTTAAAGGACCATACCATAAATGATTGACTATTCAATTAACAATTAAACAGCAGACTCTTTAAGAGTAGGAATTTAATAAAAAGCATTCTTAAGTCTTCTTTAAATTTATAACAAACGTCGCTGATCTAGCCATTGTGGCGAGACAATTGTCTTCCTCCGAAGCCTTAATTAGACAGATTTCGTGCTGAAGGAAGGAACTTTGCGACGAACAAAATGCTCCGCCATCAGTTAGAGTTGACTAAAAAATTCCGTAATGGAACACCTTAATCTCGCAGAATCTGCTTGCAATAAGACTGTCCTATTAATTAAAAAATTAAGGGCAGTTTCAGACGGACGTAAAAAATTAATTGATATGGATAGGTATACTATTATTATATCATCACGCCAGGTTCCTTAAGTAGTAGACAGAGTGCACCGAGTGCCAAATATCAGTATCCTTACGGACCTGACGTGTTTCTTCTACCTTCATCACTCTTTACACACACGCCAGTTTAAGACTCCTGATGCTCCCAGAGACCTTATTGACCAAGACAGGAGAATCTAGGTTTTCCTCAGCACCTACATCTATCAACATTAGCTATGTATACAATATCTACTAGGTATGTCTTTCTCTTACCCATTACACTTTCTAGATGCCTGTAAGATCTGAGCAATTTTCATCAGAGAGAGGACTTTTGTACTTAAATACCGTTTGTATCATAATACTTAATTTTATGCACAATTCTTGTGCATATTTAATTTTTATTATGTACATTGTAATTTTGGCAATTTTTGTGATGTGCTGCAATGGCTACGAAAAAAGCTTTCCTTCTTTCACTCTAATGTAATTTGCAATCTCGTCTCCAAGCACGAGTTTGCTGAAAGCAGCAGATTTCTGAACGCAGTCGGACTGCTCTTAATTAATTGGCTTGCATTCGTTTGCATGAATTATCCAGGTACTCACCCCTTCCATTTCCACCCTATAAGGGTCGGAAGAGGTACAATAATCCAATAATGGATTCACCGGGCTGCATTCAGGTGTTTTCACGCATCATTTAACTGTAAAATCCGGAGCGGTTTCCCTCATTTTTGATGTGGGCTCGCGAAATGAACGGTTTTATTGTGATTATTGAATAAATTTATATCATTTATTGCCTATCGACCCAGAAAAATCTCAGGTTATTGGCACTTCGAGGCTTTGGCTCTACTTAAACATGTCACAATAAAATTTTAAATATCATACTTACTTCATGTGATAAAGCACATATAATGTTTTCAATTATTTTTGCTGATTTGTTGGCACATTAGCGAATCTAATTGCAGTGGCCTTGGCCGTGAGTTCAATGCCAAAGGCAAATATTTATCGACCGAGGGTATTTATTCTATTTCTGTTTTTAAATTGTTATAACTAGGTTTTAATATAAGTATGTATATAGAAATGCCTACATCGTTGTTCGAATGGTGGTCCTGAATTTGATCTTCATCTCTTTTCTAACTTGAAATTCCCATTAGTAGACCGGAATCTGGATTTGTATTCGGTGTCATCAGTCCCTATTCATAATAGGGCATGTAATATAACTAGTGAGACGTGGGAGAATACTACACTCCTCTGTCTATCCCTTCGGTGAAATACGGGCGTGTTGTTATGATTTGTTATGTATAATATATGTCAATGTGTGTTTATTAGCTATCTAATCCCAAATTTTGAATCAGATTAGTGCAACTTAGTGCAACAGTGCAACTTAATCCAAAATATTATTATTACAACAAAGAAAAATGGTCAGCTTCAGTTGGTGTTTTTCGATTTCTGCAAAGATGAAACTGCAAAGATAAACGTCACCTTTTTATTAAGTCTTGACTGGAAAAATATCGTACTTGAAATTTAGCTCTCAGTAGTATCCGGTTCCATGGTGTAATGGTTAGCACTCTGGACTCTGAATCCAGCGATCCGAGTTCAAATCTCGGTGGGACCTGGTTTTATTACATTATTTTTCTAACTAATTAAAGAAAATCTTATGTTGTACTTCTTTATATCTACATTATTGTGCAATTTTTTACGTACATTTTTACAAATATATATTACCAAGTTCTTATGAACGTATCTGCGAAAAATGCGTTTTTAACGCTGTGCTTTGTTCAATGTATAGGCTTCGAGTATTAAAAACAAAATATTTAACTCTTTAAAAGCTTTATCACAGGCTGTGTTGCCGCATCTGGGCTCGCAAGTCGGCTCGCGCCGGATCAGGTGGAGAGGTTTATTCCGGTTGAGAGCGGTTCTAACCGGTTCAAACATCGTTTGAAACTCATCGTAGATGTATCCAGAGTATAAATACTGGATGACCACATTTTTAACCGATCATATGTAATGGTACTGATGTTGGTACTTGTCTGAGATACAAATTTTTGTAATATTAAATATTTTATTATACTTATATTACGCAAGTTTCAATATTTGCGTACAAATTTAATTACGTCTAATGAAATATCGACTGCACATGCGGTGTTTCCTTTAACCATATGTATGTATTTATGTACATTCAATATGCTAATCATAAATGTATATATGTTTGTCCTCTCAAAATAAAGACATCTAAGCTTATGAAAGCTTTATCGCAAGCTGCCCCGTGCCGCCGCAAGTCGGGCCGCACCGGATCAGGTGGAGTAGATTATTCCGGTTGAGAGCGGTCCAAACCGGATCGAACACGGTTTGAGACTCGCCGTAAGGGGATCGAGGATAATGGATAGTAGAGAGAAGTTTGAAGTTAAATTCTATTAGATAACGCAAGCATCAGCTAACCGAGTTTCTATGATCAAATTAAGTGTAAAATGCTGAGCCAGCAATGTTTGTGTTACTTATCCAACATGAAAGGGTTTATCGCTTCCTATACTATGAGTTATGAAAAAAAGGAAAATAACATGAAAATAATACATATATCAAAACAATTAAATGTAGGAATGCATAGGCTATTGAATATAGCACGAATTATAACTTGTAAAGTGCAATAAGATAGTTGTTATTCTTAATAGAATTTTTTATTTCTTTGATTTCAATAACATAAGAAACAATAGTGAACGACTGACCTGCATGCTAGTTCCAAAATAGCGTCACATATGTATTTAAATACATGTGATATTTTACAATAAAAAAACATATTCCACGTAACTTGCTCATACCTCTGTTAAACTCTTGTACTTCGCAATCTGTCAGCCGCAGGGAACTGTCACAAGTTGGAAGTTGTTCTGAAACTCTATCAGCTCTCTGAAACAGATGAAAGTCTAGCGGCGTAACACCTGAACCTCGGGTGAATTTCTTGTCATTGGTATACTTTTGGCTACATACAGTGTGGCAAGTTAATAAAACGACGAGCTGTGAGAATTGGATAAACAAAAATTAATTTAACATTTTCGTTGTTCTACTGGTGGGCACAGTTTCTTCTCAGAAAGAGAAGGGTAAATCGGCCATGTTGGCCAAGTGGGAGCTGACAGAAAAGCGTAGATATGTATTATGTGAAAAATTAATGTTTGTGTATTATGTTTTTTATACATATTGTGTAATTGTAATATTAAATCGCAATAGTTTTGTATACAGTAAAAAAAGCTTAATCTTTAATATTCACATAAAACCTATTTATATGATTGCCTATACTCCTATACATAAACTACATAAGGCAAATTAAGTTCCAGCAGTGGACTGAGATAGGCTGATGATGTGATGTGATGAGATGAGTGTAACACACTTAGATGTGAAAAAATTAAAATTTATTGAAAAATTTTTCACAAATGTTTTTCCAAGTTTCTAATGTAAATCAATAATACGAATTTATTTTGGTTTCTCGTTTCATACTCGTCCAGGAATAAACAGAACGAAATGCCAAGAATCCCGCTCCATAATCATAATATCTGTTCAGGTAAGTTGAGCGAAGTTTAAACCAAAAATTAAACATGAAAGAGAATCCCAAAGTGTCCTCCGCTCGAACATGCGGACGTAATGATGTTGGCGAGCTTCCACAAGTTAACAAATTGAAATTATTTTTTCATTAAGCCCACGAAGTTGAAAGTCGGCAGGTGAAGTTTTATAAGCACCCAATTCTCCGCGCACTTCACTCAAATGATTCTCCCAAAGTTTAGACACAAAAGCGTCTGTCTTATTTTTCTTTGTAGTAGAGAGCAATATTGCGTGACTTAGCCCGCATGTACCTACTGAGTTACTTTTATTTTCGAAACATCTATTACATATTTTATCGATTACATTACTACTTATTTTACCTTTAATAATTTTTACCAATTTAACAATTTTTACCAATTTAACAATTTTTACCAATTTATCAATTTTATAACCAATGTTATTGTTTAATTTAACATTACTTTTACCGAATAATTATACTGTTAGTAATATCGATAATCACCGATACTCATAAGAGTCTAGAATAGTAGTAACCAATCAATTAATTTACCGACGCACAGGTTCCTATAACAAAGTGATAAAATAGTTACGATTACAAAGTAATTAATACCACAACTTCACGTCTATATTTCCCTGAAGGGTAAGCAGAGAAGTGTAGGAGTCCCACTTTTCATCTCTTATGTTATACGTTCCACAATATTACATGGAACCTTCTATTGAGGGTGAGTCTATATCCATATTACATAGATTTGATTAAATATCGTATTTTAATATATCACAAAATCTAATAATTACTCATGAATCCTGCATATGTCGCATTGATGCACATCAAACTATCCGCTAATCCTGTCCGTGCTACACGCGGCATACGTGGACAGCTGTCGGCGGCGCGCGGCGTGACCATCCGTCACAACACGCATGTCCTAGCTTACCTGCGGGATTACAGAAGACAAGTAAAGGAACAACCCAAAGATATATGATTATTATTATTAATAAATTCAGCCAAATACTGGCTGATAACGGAGTCAGAAATTTCCGAAACCGGCGAGCATATGTACATAAGTATGAAGACAGTGAAGAAAAGCGATATTCTGCACTCAATGTGCTGTGCCTATCCCATAAAAGACCTGGTGTGCTCCCTCATTAAATACAGGTAAATAAATATTATATGTACACCTGTACACAAATAAATAGCATATCACCACCTTGGGTGTAATATGAACTTTTCAAGCTAACACAGGCTCTACCTACATTGGGGTGAGATGGCTGTGTGTAGAGATGTCCAACGTATTTATTTATAAACTTAACTTACGTATAAATTTAAGTTCATAAACATTAACATAAGTTCTGGAAACAACATAGACACATGGACGAAAGTTGGTACAAAGCCGACGAGGGTAATGTGACAGCAATATTATCTCAAAGCATAAATCTCTTAAAGTTCGTACCGTGACACGTTATCCCACAGGTAAGCCAGGATCACGGGATCACGGGCATAGTCCGGACTGATGAATAGGTACGACAACTACTATTGACATGTCTGACTATATATATAAACAAATAGAGCTTATTATTTGGCTAACTTTTATAAATACACATGTAATTGAAGTAAATCCTACGAAATACAACAAAACGAAGGAAATAAACTTTTGAAGCGTACCTTTTTTGTAGGTAACAAAGTTCAATTTTTTTGTAGAATTTCTACTACAGCACCAAGACCAAGCTAACTATAACACAATCAACGCTCACCAACACCCTGTCTCTCTGTATAACGCAATCGGAACACTAAATAGAGCCTCCTCGTTATGGCAGGTACGCTCCTGAATAATCAATTAATTTTATTTACCGCCCGCCTTGCTTGTCGCGGCAACCGACTGGGAATTTTAAACCGAGCCAAACAGAAAATTTCTTAATTTTCAAAAGTTCTCCAGATGAACCGCTATGAGGAGAGTTAGATAAATAAATAAACAAACGAAAGCGCTGATTGTGACGTTGTTTGTGTTAAATTTATAAATGTTCTTGTATTAATTATGAACGTGATATTTGTGTTCTTTGTATGGAAAAATGATTAAATATGTTTTTTAATAATTGTGAAAAATGTGAAATGTAACTTTCTTCAACGACCGTGAAATAAATCAATAAAATAATACACAGTGTTCAAAATGTTTTTTAAGAAATATTGTATGTACCTAACTAAAAAACAGATACAGATAATAATATGTCGAAAACACTGTCAAGAATTTTTTCCCGCGCTTTATTTTTCTCGCTCTACAGCAGCTATAGGATTTAAAAAGCCATAGTTGATATCAGTCTGATTTATGCTAATTAGGAGTATGTCTTAAGGAAAGAAAATTTAATTTCAAATTAACTTAAGCAAAACACAAAACCCATTTGTATCACTATCACCCGGTCCCACTACTCTCTGTTTAAACGCTTCGAAATAGTTCCACTTACCGGCAACCCCAAATTCGGTAAAGGTTTCACCTACTAGCCAATACCTCCCACATTTATATCCGTCTCCAGTCGACCGGCATTACTCCCCGGATAATCCGGCGCTTTTACCGTTTAAGGATCCCGCCAGGGGCGTACTTTATTTAGTGAAAAGCCCAGAATTTTTAAATAACTCTATTAATAAGTAAATCTGGGTGATATTTTGGATAATCCTACTTCAAAAATTCTATTATTTACGACGACGTGCCAGGTCCCTCACAGGGTAGGTTTATTTCTGTAATGCACAGGATTATTTTTATGTTTTAAGTTAATTTAGACAATCAATTTTTTTATTTGTGGTTTAAGCAGTTCATTTCTCAAAAGAGCAAAATTCTCAAAAGACGAATTTTACACTTATTGAGATATATTACATGTTACGTAACACCACGCCTGTAATCCTCGAAGAGGAAGGCAGAGTAGCGTAGTACCCTCCCATGTTTCACCAGTTACGTTTACGTCCCATGGAATAGGTGGTGAGCCTATTGTCATCACCGGGCACAGATCCAGACTCAGAGTCACCATTAGAAATTTCTTTTAAAATATCTAAGTTAGAAAAATCCAATGCCCGACCTGGGAATTGAACCCAGTACTTCTCGATCAGTAGTCGCGCTTACAACGCACCAACGCAGTATAGATCATAATAATATTTATATACTTCATCATCATCATGATCATCATCATTAGCCTATTCCTGTGCTGGACAAAGGCCAATTGGAGAGCCAATAAATAGAACGCCACTGAGCTCGATTGATTCAGCTCTTCGAATCCAACGGACTTATATACGTATACAATTATACATATGTAAATATGTATTTAATATTATAGTTTTTTTTATAAAGAAACAAGCCAAATTTCTCAAAGTAACAAGAAAAGGAGCTAACCAGAGGTTTCATTTATAATCGAACCGTTTACCTCAAGGCAAAAGGGCGATAAACGTTTATTTATCGTACTTTATCCACACATTTAAGAAAAGCCCTTCTAAACCTAATCGCGTAAACTCACCACAGACACCTTAAAAACCACTTAATAAAATTCCTTTTCCAAAATTAATTCGACCCAAATCCGTCTCTTTGTGACAAAGAAAAATTGTAACGAAGAAAGGGAACAACCTGCATTAGCGGCCCTTCGTATAATTGTTTAGTAAAATTAAGCTTTAATAACAAAAACATACGATTGCATTTGTATTGCATTTTGTCTCGAATCGGTTCATTATAGACGTTGAATAGTAGTAATTTTTTTTATTGAAAAAATAATTGAAACATCTTTGAAATTTTGTACCTTCATTTTTCAAATTTGTCAACTTACAATTTCATATCTGCTTCAAATGTGTACTTTGTGGTGGATACAACGCTTAATTATAATTTGTGTCAATTGAAAAAATGCTCCCTAATATCGGAGCTGTAAAAATTGTCTAGAGTTAAGACAGTTCAGACGGCGCATCACAGTAACTTTATCCTGATTAGAAATCGAACTCACAACCACTAGCTCAACAGTATGGCGAGCGAAATGACAGTAAAAGCCTTAAGTAATTCTATTTCTAACACAAAACAGAAAAGCGTTAAAACTGCTTCATGTGAAAAAGCTTAATGAATTTCAACACGCCGAGACTAAACTAGTTAAGTTATAATTCAACGTGAATAATGTGTAATACCCTACAACAGTTTTACTAAATGCAATTGCAGGTACAGGAAAACGTAGGGACATATATTTATGCATCGCGCTGCGCGACGGAAATTATTGTGACCATTGCGTTGCATTTAGCTCACTATATGTATTTTATCGCTTTGGTTGTTCATTTTATTTGTGCACGAAAATTCCCGCCGAAATATACTCTGAAATGGGGACTTATAATCGAATTCAGTAAAGGCGATTCTGATGACCGCGGATTGAACAAGTGCGTTTTGTGTTTTAGAGAGCATGTTAAAAAGTTTATTCTGTGTGTGTGTGTGTTTAGTCTGTATGTGACACCGTAAAACAAAACAAATATTCGAATATGGTAGAGTACCCAAATGTTTTTATAGAATAGAAATAGCACCCACAACCACTAACTAGCGCAGGAATCAGATCGCGTAAGCATAGGACCAACACACCAGCTAACTTTATAACAGGTGTTAGAGACGGAACATGTAACAGAAAAAAAACAGCCACGTTACCCAACACATTATAATGACAGCTACGTATCATTAATTATAATGATTGATCGAGCGCACACTTCGATGCCAAATGACGGCGCGTGTGCTGAGACACGCCTATTGTGCGTCTTAATGATAATGTTGAGACCTAAATTAATTTAATGCCGCATTACATTTGATGATAACAATAGTACGTAACAAAATTAAAACGAATGGAATTCGGATCGTTGCAAATAGTTTTTGGCAATGCTATTCATATTATTATTATAATCATCACGCCAAATGGGTACCAAAATTCTCAGTCCTTATAGATCCGTTGTACTTCTTCTATTTTCTTATCATTTCTTCTAAATGCACGAATTGTAAGTTTTGGGGACTCTTCACTTTCCGAACAGCCAGTATCTCATCTATTTGGACTAAGTAAATTGTCATTGGTCATCCTCATATAAATAATAATAATAATAATACTCCGTAGACGGAACATAGCATCATGAGCCCTAGACTGTCTCTCAAATCTCTCGCAACGCGTTAAAATTATTA
>DWEE01001602.1:0-12945 GCA_018245755.1 Parelbella macleannani
ATGATACATTTGTATAGATAAATTTGTAGAAAGTATATAAAGCGGTTATGTTAACCGCTAATATCTTATAATGTTTTTCTTTCTCTTTAAAGATATCGTGGCCTTAGCCTGTAACTGTTTCATTTTCGCTCGTAGTGCGCTTCGTTTTATCGGTTTTTTCCTATTATTCCCTATATTCACTCCGTAACATAAACATAATATATTATATGCCTCGTTACATACGTATCGTAAGCCTCGTTGCACGTATGTATACTGACTGGTTCGTTGGTTGACTTGCAAGCGCGACTACTAATCGAGAGATCCTCGGTTTTAATCTCGTGTCGGTTACTATCGGATCTTTATAAATTGAATTTCCAGTAGTTAGCTAGCTAGAAATAGCTCGGAGACTTGATTTGTGCCCGGTGTATGGAAATAGGCTCGTCCCTATTTCATTGTTGGACGCATAATGTATGTTATAGCGATATTTCACGCAAGCTAATATTAAACTTACCTTTGGACGCCGCTGAAGGAGTGTGACCATTGTTCACGCCCGTCGTCGGAGTTATCTGAAAACAATAAAACATGTGTATTCAGTTATTAAAATAGATCTGGAATATCGCATTGTATGTGTAACACGGGAGGCCCGAACCAAAAAGTACTTTAAACTTATATTCGGATACCATTGTCGTAAAAAATTAATATCACGTTTGTAAGCCCCAAAGAGGTACACAGAGGAGTGTAGTGCACTCCCACGGTTCACAGCTTTCATTTATATCCCACCATGGAAGAAATTAAGCAAATTAAAACATAGTTTAGGTTTGTACTAACATAGACATGATATTCTCTAATCAAACAGCGTACATAGAAGAGATTTATACAGGTAGACTCCTTGACAGAAGAACCCCAATAACATTTACATTTTAAATGAATTGAATTCATTCGAATCTAGATCAAAGTACGCATTATTCGCTACGTTTGTTACGTTTCATTTATCGTATTCGTAACATATCGTATATGTACCGAATATCAACATTCTTTACTTGTATTATATAAATCTTAACTTCTATGCCAAATCCCACTCGCCTCTGTGCGCACAATGTTGTTTAAAAAAGGTTGTAAATTGTTTTTCTCGCGAACAAATAGAATAATAAAAGCCATCTATGAATATAAGATCACAGTAAGACGAGATAGAGAGATGAATAAATAGTTACTTTAGTGCCCTACAGGAAGCAGAAATAAGAGAATACAAGGAACAATATGTACTGTATCTATGTATATATATAATCTATATATCACTATATCGAAAATTGAAGTGTCTATAAAGTCAAAATTTCAATTTAAAGGTTTTCAATAAGTACGACAAATGTGAAAGTATATACAGTACGTAGATATGTATAACAAAAACGCAAATAAAATGTTTGTCTGTTTGTTAGTGTCGGGTAACCGAAACGACTGAATCGATTTCAACGGGACTTTCACTGGCAGATAGGTGATGTTGTGAGGAGTATTTTAGAATTTTTTTTTAATAAAAAATATTAAATCCCATATAAATTGCAATAAATCCACAAATGAAGTCGCGAACACAACTACATGTATAATACATATAACGACCCCTTTCTTATTACTTCTATACAATACCCGCTTCGTAAGGGTAGTTTCTCCGACATCGCAAACCTACCGACAAGAACACCTTCACATGTCTGTTTATTATTTAGTATTTTCTAGAACATCTGCATTTTTATGTTACGCGTAATAAAGTATATTTTAACACAACAAAAAATTTAAAAAACCTAATGAACATAACAACGCTTATCACTCAAAACAATCCCTATTCAGTTCCCGAGGGTTCATGGCCGGTACATCGTTATCAATCATCCCCCTTTCTTTCAACGCTGTCACCAGCTGACCCCGTCATTCCCGAATATTCTTTAAGGTGGAATTGTTTGGCGTTCAGTTTATATGGAGGTCCCGCGATACAGGGCCGCCACCGAGTTTGCTTGCAGGTTAGGTATTGAGTTAACAATGGCTAATGCCGGTCCGTGTCGCCCTCGGGGCTGATCCGTGTCCATTGACGAACTGTTTCCGTCAATTGACGATTGGTACATCCTACTGCGACGGTTGTAACATCTTGCTGCGTAGTCTTTGAATTGTTTGTGCTGTAAATTTTTCTACCACAACTTACTTTACAGTCTTCGAATATTTGTAGATACTGTGTAATCTTTTTCTTTAGCAAATACTGTTGGAATCTTTTGGAATCTCACTGCGATCGGCGGCAGCTCACGGACAAGCTCGGACAAGTTTGAAACTGATCGAGTGATCCCGAAAAACAAACAGAATGAATCTGGTCTATAATATAATCATGTATGCAGATAACGTTTAATGGTGCCAAATACACGCAAAGCCCACCAATATTACGTATGGTGTTCGTACTATACAACACAAAATACACTTACATAAACATTTTGTTACGCACACTAATACGCAAGTAAAGCAAAATCTTGCACGAAACATTGGTAGAGATAATAAAAAAAATAAGAGAATTCTAATAACATGATTTTTTTTTTAAATAACTCACATTTTTTATAGAGTTAGGTACTATAAAATAGTATACATAATAGTGATTGAAAAAAACACATGTTTTTCAACATATGTACGAATGTAAATCAAAAACAACGTTTTATGTTTACCTTTTTATCGTTCCACTGTTGGCCATCGTCTCATTGTTTATGTGAGCCTAATGTCATAGTACCATTTAATGTACAGCATGACTGTAATATTAAATTTTAAGGGCGGAATTGGTAGGAATGTAACCCTACGTCCCCGTAGTGGGGAAGCTCAATTTTATTCAAACGCTTCATCATTATTATCCTCACCGTCTTATGAACACGCATCTCCGCACTAACTTTTCATTAGGAGCGTCCGCCTGAACCCAAACACCTCGGTAGTTAATAACATAAACAGTAAGTAAAAAAAAGCGAAACATCCCGCTTTATAATCCCCGAAAGATAGGCAAAGGAATGTAGTAGGTACACTCCCACGTTTCAACAGTTACATTTTAAGTCCCATGGAATAGATGGTAATGGTAAAATCAGTATCTAAAACGTTCTAGCTAACAGTGGGAACAAACCCGCACTCGTATCCCGGTCGACTAATTAACCGCGTAACCCTCGGGGCACGCCCGGTACAAGCTAGCTCCGCGAAATGAAATGATACTGACACAATATCCAGAACGCTCCAGAAATTGTGAATTTCTTAGTTAAATCGCCTTATCTTGCACGCATTTCGGGGAACTGTCCGTAGGGTTGGTGCCTGAGATAACCGAAATATCTTCCGGTATAAAGACCGACACAGACTGAGCTTTAATATATATTATAGCAAGGCATATGACGATACATTAGTAATCCCCGAAAGGGTAGGCAAAGGGTAGTACACTCCCGCATTTCACTAGTTACGTTTACGTCCCACTATGCAATAGGTGAGCTTATTGCCACACATCGGGCACAGATTCAGACTCCGAGCCACTACTAGAAATGTCTACTAGAAAATCTAACTTAGAAAAACCCTATAGCAGGCAAACCGGAATTAGAAACCAGGACCTCTCGATCGGCAGTGGCGTTTGCAATCATTCGACCAACGCGGCAGTCAATAGAATATAATATATTTAAGTATAAGTCAGTAATACAATATAATTATATTCTATAATACGCTCGAGTGACCATATACGTAGCTATAATGTATCTCTTTGTTATGTCAATAAAGTAACTACGATAACAGACATAGCAAGACATATCTCGGTATAGCGAATCATCACAGCGCAGATATAAGCACAAAGGTATATTTCATAGCATAGCTATAATATTATAGGAGTAGTAGCTAGTACCTAGTAGCTTTTTATAACATTATAGAACGGTATAAAGATATGGACCAAAGCTTTATTCATATAATTATTGTGATAAACACTTTTGTCGTACCTATTGTCGTTACGTTTTACGATAATTTATGGTTTTATGATTTTAAACTGTGTCGACGATATATTTATGTCTCACCATAGAATACGTGGTGAGCTTATTTCGATTCATTAATCATAGTAATGAGATTATATAATTAAGTTTCAGTATTTTTCAATTTTATGTGTACGTATAAAGTTGCAAATACAACTTATAGCTATCTGATATTGGTCCATTATTTAGGCAATATTTATTTATTTATACTTGATTGTTTTACACATTAGAAGGAATTAATGGCTGTTGATGTTCTGTATCAGTCAATCTTTGTTGATGGTGATTGGTCGCAGCAGACTTTTAAAATATTAGAAAAATAAAATAAAAAACGGAAAACAGAATTAGAAGTGAACAACGCCATCTACTGGAAATAGCACGTTTGGATTTTATACGCATTTTGAAAGTAACTCCATCTGTTATCAGTTTTTGTAATTTATTCGCTTCTTATAAATTACTTCATTTACTTCACCTAATATTTATTTATATTTCAATATAACTTCGGTTAATGACAAATATGTGCTTATCTACACCATACCATACAGATTGGGACTGATTATTTGAAGAATGACTTTAATATAATATCAAGAGTTCAGAATGAAAACAACCTGTGGATATGTAGTCGTATGTGCACAGTGTAAATATGCACCTCAAGAACGAAGTTAAACTAGTCTTCCAGAAGACTACCATGTGTTTTGTTTGACAAGAGTAAAATCGACTCTAAGCTTGAATCTCCGGATTGTAGCTAATATGTCAGCCAAGATGAACCAGATTGGGCCACGCTGCTTTATTGGATAACACATGCACAAGTCATAACAGTTTAATAAAATTAATTTTCTCTTCTAAGGAGGCTATACAATAAAGAATTTTTCTATTTCTAGACATCATTCTGTTGATGATGATAATGATCATAACTTTAACATATAAGTCTATCTAGGTATACAACAATATGTAGTGTAGGTATATAGAAATATCAATACCGACAATATATATGTACTATTTACTATTTTATGACAAGATTGCCATCTTTTGACACACGACACATGCAGTAAATGTTCATGACTACTGTATTCTCCAAAATACTACTACAGAAATCAAAACCTATGCTTTTATTAATCCCGCCGCCCACACCCAGAACCCCTTTGAATGTCACCAACTGAAATCCAGGTAACAAGGTGGGCTTATACGACAACAGGTACCAAATCAGTGTCCAATTTAAACACGCTCACAAAGCACAGTGTTCCATTGTTAAATGGAACAATTGTTCACAAGTTATACATTCAGCGTCCATTGTTATTGCGTCAGTATTAGTCATTGTTCTCGCGCAGGAACAATCGAATTGAAATTAACCGTATCAAATCCGTTTTTGGGAAAGTCTTTCAGCGTGCACGCGGTCGGCTAGTTCCGTGAAATAGACATTTTATTAATATTAAGTGTTTGGAAACAATTAATTCCTGTGCAACCAGTTTTAGATTAGGCAGAGCATATACTTATGGGCTTAGTGATATAATCTAACTAATAATTCCTACTCCTGTAATAGTTTTCATAACACTATGTAATTGTCTTATTAGTTAACTATTTGTCCTAGCTGAACTAACATTTACAGTTCTCTTCCCACAGTCCTAGTCCTAGTCACTTTCCTACAGCCCTATTCCTAAATTTCTATTCTTACAATCCTATTGGAGATTTGTTGCAAATCTATGTGTGAGAGAAAAACTTGTGACCGGAACTCGTACTAAAAGATTGCCATACTGCAATATGACTTATTGGTTGGGGTATATTGCAATTGCCATAATTAGACGAGAGCCGCCATTCTGACTATCTACTCGTTTCTGCTCTTAACAAACAAAAAAACTACATCTGTATCTGTATTACTCTCCCATTTTAGAAAAGGCGCTTAGGTTTTTAGAACCAATCTTGCCTCTATATCTGACTATCATTTTGTCTATGCTTTCAGTACAACACATAACATACAACGTTGTCGTACATCGATAATAAAAATCAACGTTTTCTAAGGCAATGTTTATATACTATCCATTAAATTTCATCTATGTCACCGTAATATGGATAGACACAATCAAAACGAGTCACCTCGACGCTAACAATTCGGATGTATTCGTGACATACACTGGACACAGCGAAGTCAAAGATACTAAGCCGTATGTAGGACCGAAACCAGAAAATGATGGGAGATATGATAAAAATAAAGATTCGGTACCGATTCCTCGAACACCGGTACCAGACGATGTTACTGAGGCAGCTGGTGATATTCTGTTCATACCAAATGAAAAACCTGTGCACCGCAACGCTGATGACTATTTGGAAAATGATTCGTTGAAGCTAACAGATGTGGCCAACGAGAACTATCGGCACGTTGATGATGTGATGCGCGGCGGGTCGCCGGCTACTGAGAGAGGTGTTGGTAAAACAGACAAAAATGTTTTTCAATTTACTAAATCATTTTTCATCTTAGTTGACGTTCCATGGTCATTTTATGAAAATTAGCCTCACCTTGCATTACCTGACCTGACTTTGGATTTGCTTATCATAGAGGCGGTTTTCAAATTTCTCCTCCCCAAAAGTATGATCACCTTAAGATTGGCTATAGGGGATAAGATTTTTGCGAGAAGGACAATAAAATAACATAGAGACAATGGAATGGGGAGTATTTTTGTGCAACAGCTTAAAGTATGGTGTACAAAGCTTACGTCAATGTTAAGTGATATTAGTGTGGTAGTTCCTTACTTCAGGGTAACAATCAAATCACACATACACAGATACATTCATACGCAACTCAAAACTTCACACACACAAACGCATACATGGATATATGTAATTACTGCTCTATCTAATAAACGTAACATCACGCCTATAATCCCGGAACGGGCCGGCAAAGGAGTGTAGTATTTACACTTCCACGTTTCACTAGTTACGCTTACGTCCCATGCAATAGGCGGTGAGCCTATTGCCATACACCGGATACACATCCAGAATCCGAGTCACTACTAGAAATTCTACATTAAAACCATCCAATACAACCAATTAGCAGTTGCGCTTTGCAACCACTCGACCAACGAGACATAATCCAGAGCCTCTTCTGAAATGCAGACCAATGAGGTAGCCAAATAAGTAAATATATAAAAATCCAAACTAATGAAGTAACAATCTTTTGTTCACAGTTAACGACGACACCCTGTTCGTGTCCGCTAAAAACGACGAAGGCGTGCAAAAGGACGAACGCAAAATAAAACATGAAGACGCCTACACAAAGGACGCCAGGAGGAACACGGCCCCAAAACAATTGGACTGTTCTAACTTGGATTGCAACAGCACTGTCCAGTCTGTTTGCGGTGGGAAAATAGACAACAAGCAGTGGAAATACAGGCTGTTTTTGAACGAATGTTACTTTCGAAAAGTCAACTGCGCTTTCAAGTATCCGAATAACCGTTAGTGAATTCATGAATTTTCTATATATTTGGCTGATGTATTATCTAACCTGTTTCGTTCTACTCTAGTTCTTCTCTACGCCTGACCAAGGTTCATCTCTCTTATTTTTCTTCCGGCCCTGTTTGCATTCCAGTGTTGGAGCACGGGTCTGATCTTATAATGAGAGGATTAAAGCCATAGTCTGCCACGCTGACCAAGTGCAAACTTCGTTTAGCAAGTTTGGCAAACTTCACAAGCCTTAGAAAAAATATCTCTCATTCATCTCTCTTCATCATCATCATTATTACCGTATTCCCGTCCTCTATATAGAGGACATAGGCACTGACCTCGATTTTCAGCTCTTCGCATCCAACCACTGCCAGCCACTTTACATACATATAACGTTATTTCACCTAGCTGGAGGGCGTCCTACGCTTCGTTTGCCAAGGCGTAATCTCATCTCTCTCGCAGGGTATAAATTGGTAGAGGAGAGTAGATGTGACCAGATCGGTTACCGCTCTGAAAGAAGGCCGCCCATGCTCCAGCCGATAGCACTACCGTATACGAATGCTAAAGAAGAACCACGCAGAAGCTTCTCGTCTAGAAGGTAAAGAAGGAATTATTATGTCAGTTTCTATACCACCTAATTAAAGGTCTACTATTTCAGAGTCGTGTTCAGTCCAAAATCACATCATGATCGTATTACTTAAATGTGGTCTTTAAGTAAATACATAGATAACAAATAATACCTTGAAGAAGTTATGAACTTTTTGCTAATGACTTTTTTCTGAAATCACAAATTATTCAGATATGCTCATCTAAAATCAAATACCTAATAGATGCACTCTATTTCTCAAAGAGGCATTGAAAACTACTACCAAATCAAAACGAACACATGTTTGCATAGAAATAAATGTTTGTCGCGTATTTATAAAAACAATTTAAATTTTTTATTAATTTTAAATTTTTTCATTCTTCTAGACTAGGGATCTTAAATATAAGCCCGAACCGACATACACATAACTATTTTTAATATGTAAATACAATTGACTATGATCGCAGATCCCTCAATGTGGACATCAACGGGGTATCCTGCACCCACCAATGTCCCATCACATGCACGGATAAGTACGAGCCGCAGTGCGCAGCGACCTCTGCCGGCGATCTAAAAACCTTTCTCAACCATTGCAAAGTTGACCATCATTCGTGCGTGACTGGTGTTGGTAAGCAAATACATATGATTTTTTTTTTTATAAATACATAATAATAAAAATAGGTGCAGCTAAAAAATTACAATTAAATATCTCACCAATGTTTTAATGCGATGTTGTTTATTAATTATTATTATTATTATATAATCAAGCTAGGACCCTCATGGAAGACGCACTGTACTGTACATCGAGACCTAGAAGTATATCATCTCTATCTAAATATTTAGCGTCTATTAATTTATATGATACAACACTTATCTATTAGCTGTAGCCTAAGCCACTAGGCAACCATTAATATGGTATGTTTATTCTGAAGGATAAAAACGGCTAAAGCAAAATATTATTCTCTCCATGGTCACCTAAAAATATCCATTTGATGACTCACAAACATGACCTCTTCAAACGCAAATGTATTCACAGTTAACTATGCTCTTTCAGATGAAATGAAGTGAATTCATAACGAAAACGAAACTGTACAATGCTTTGAGTAGACACCTGGAAGTGAATATTTTGTACGCGTGCTTACCGCCATCTAGTGTAATTTTTAAGGAAGCTTTTCGGTTTTGTCAGAATCCGCATAAATTTCCGTGTAATTTCTGCAGCCGATGTAGTTCGAAATTTTTATATAGATGGCGCTGTATTCAGTTTAACAAGAACTTTAATTTTAATATAAGTGATAACACATCGAACTAATGGATATGATGTTATATAATTATAAAGATAATTATTACAATCAACGCTGTAGCTTAAATCAATAATGCGGTCAAGAATCAACCTTTCGGTAATAACTAATTGATTTTTGGGAACGTAATAAAACTAAAGTAATATATTTTACTAAATTTGTTTTTTACAGCCTGGCATGTACGTCCGTTAGCAGAATGTGTTGGCGGGAAGAAAGCAGACATGCGTCAGAATAGAGGTTTTATAGCGTGGATGCAGAAGGTTGGCATTGTCGACAACAGAGGGCGGCTCGTGCTATCATAACATTTAAAAAATTAAGTTATGTATTTTCTCTAGCTATATTTACGCTTCTTTTCTTGTTGACTATCCTACTATCTATCCCTGAATGTTACCTACTATTTACCAAGTAGGTAAATAGTAGGCCAATAATTTTGGCGCAAAATATTAACATTAACGGTTTTATTTCGGTTAAATTTCTGATATCCGATTTCTGAATTATGAATTTCTGAATTATGAATGTTTTAAGATGACCCATATTCCATAAAACTTTAATAGATACACTCAATCATCATCACTATCATTATTTTAATGATCGTGATGGATGAGAAGCGCGGTTTGACAAATGTAACAGGTGACCCCATAAAGCAGGTATTTTTTAAAGCGAAAGAAAGAGAGAAGTCTAAGAGATGCAGGTATCCTTACCATGTTTTCATTCACTGTTATAGGAAATGATATTAAAAGAAGTAAAAGATTTTTGACGTTAAACTACATTCCTGTGACTTCAAACTTGACATTTACAATTAAACACTGATGCCCGAGGCATTCATTCAAACAATCATTCGCTCGCTCGTTCGATCATTCATTTATTGTATTAACATCTGAAAATTCTAACGTAGGTATACTTACGAAATTAGTACATTTTAAAATTTAAATGAAAAAAACATTGGTCACTTTCAAAAATCAAAAAGCTAAAAACACGAATCGACGTCAGGATTTTGCTGTTCCTTATTCATTAGCATCAGTAGGGTTCTCACTCTTCGGTAACAAGATATTAAAAATAATAATCGTAATAAACAATTAAAAATAATAGTACAAAATATTTCAATGAATAAGTAATTCGAGACTAATTAATGTGTTTTACTGTTGTATTTACGATAAAACAAGAATTCTGCATAAGAAATGTTCACTACAATTATTTTGAAAACTTTTATCAGTTAATCTTTACAGACAATAGATTTATGAAAAAGACATCTCCATAACCCGATTTCGAAAAGTTTCAATGTTAAACACGGGTCTCCTCTCAGAATTAGCAAATATTAAGCCCATGGTCTGCTGGTCAAGTGCGGGTTAAAATAAACATAAAATCAGAAACTTACATTTTAATATGCGCCAGTAATAAGTAGTCATAAATGAATTAAGAATCACATTTGTCTGTCACATTTACTCTAAAATAACTGAGCTCATTGTTAGAACCTTTTTTTACAGATAACTTTCATTCTAAAAATATTCTAATACTTTTTTAATCAAACCGTCTAAGAAAAAATCGTAATTAAATTTTACGTTTCCCGCGAATTCACGGCAGAGAGAAAAAGACCTGTAAAATCGTAATGGAATTATACATTTTTCGCGCGTTCACGAATGACAACCATGAGGTTGTAAGTTTTATTTTTTTTAAGAAAAATATTAATACAGTTATGCCAACCCTAGCGTAGAAGCTGTTACAGGATAAGACAATACCGTCTAATCCACTGAATATTTATAAGTTCGTGAATATTCCGTCCTATTAACGGTTCTTTTAAAATTTGAAAAAGGAAAATTCTTTTGTAATATCACCGTGAGGTTCGCGAGTTTCACTTTGTTACGTTTTTCTTTCTTTTTCCGTCTTTCTTTGATTTCTTATTTTTTGCTGTAAAGATAATTTTTATTATTGTATAGTCTTGCTAGCTTTCTTAGGGAGTAGGCAAGGAACACTGAATGCCAAACAGCTCTCTCTTTAAACACCTGACGTGGTTCTTGTTGAAAAAATATTTTTTTTATCGTCATAAGTATTCCATGACGGGGAAAGCAAAGCAATGAACCCGACCCGGGAATCGAACCAAGGACCTGTAGATCAGCGCTTGCAAAAACTCACACACAATTAAATTCGGGAACATTAAATGGTATTCGACCCTCAGGCATTTACTTTATCATAGTAGTATAACCATGAACGTTCGCATTTCACAAATTAATTTTTAAAACATTACAATTTATCTAAATAACATAATCATGATAAATAATATCAACCCTATCGCCCATAGCGGTAGATAGAACTCAAAGATTTTCAAAGATTACCTACAGCCACAGAGCGCTGCCTGCCTCGTCGATCGAGTGGTTGCAAGCGCGACTACCGATTGGGAGATCCTAGGTTCAAAGCCCGGGTCAGGTACTATTGGATTTTTCTAGTTTAGAATTTCTAGTAGTGACTGGGAGTCTGGGATTGTGGCCGGTGTACCTATGGCAATAGGCTCACCACCATTCACCACTATAGGACGTAAATATAGCTGGTGAAACGTGGGAGTGTAACCCTAATCGGCCGACCCCTCCGCAGATTACAGGTGTGATATTACCTGCAGACCGCTTTGGCGACTATTGACTATAAAAATTCGACGTCATATATTTCGCTATCTATAAAATCGTCTAGTATCTAATGCAAGCTAAAAGCGTGTCGCTAATAGCTTTCCCTAAAAGCCATACTGTCTAGACTCGCCTAAATGATTTAATATCTAAGTCAAATGCAAGAACTTTACAATGTTTTCAATATTAATACAATTTAGGACATCTATACTGGTAATGGAAGAGTCAAAATACTCCAAAATCGAAGTATGAAATGAGTAATGAGTGGAGAATAAGCTCAGGTCTGTAAGGATGGATATTCGGCCTTCTGTGATCTCTGTTTACCCCCAAGAGGCCTGTTGTAGCGATATAATAAATACTATATCGTCTACGGATGATCAATACTAATTGCACAATAGCAAATATTGCGCAATATTTATGACTGTTAACTGTCAATATCGAAAATCAGACAAATTGAAAATAACTTTCATGAACTTCACTCGAATACATTACGTTTTATTCTAACAATTCTATTCTTCAATTTAACGTTCTAAATGTATTTAATGAACTGCGTAAATATTTTATCAGAGCAGCTGCAAATCGAAAAGCAAACGCACTAACGAACATAATTCATTGTTTTACTTAAAATATTTTGAGTGTGTAGGTATATGATTTTTCGGACGTGGATATATGATTTGACGGTAAATCGCCTCATTATGACGTCCGCTCACAGCGACTGCACCGGACAGAGCTATTTCATTTGTTCGCTATTGCGAACAAATGAAATATTGAACTGAACATTGGCATATTTGCCAACGCGTCAGAACTGTCAGCGGCTCAAAATCACGTCATACGCGTTCTGGCAGAGCGGCATCCGACCTGGATGCGTCTTCATTAATAATAGGCGTACATCTCGACGCTTCAAAACTATTTTGGGCAATGAATGTTTAACGGTGAAGTTATGACTGTTGGGGGCGCGGTTGTGTTAAGTCAACTTCGGTTTAAATTATCCTTCAATCGCCGATATTGGACGTGTATTTATATAGCAGAATTTTTAG
>DWEE01001603.1:0-12944 GCA_018245755.1 Parelbella macleannani
AATGATGATGCATAGGGTAATGGCGAGCCAATGTTAATCTCGTACTTGGGGTGCACACACAGAGCGTAAGTCGTTCTCTTCGCCCCGGGAAGGTCTGAGTAAAGGTCATTCATGTGTTCAAAGCACATTCTAGGTGGATGCTCCCCTCACAGGGGAGGTGGGGGAACCATAAATCACGGTACAGTATCAAGTTGAGGATACCAGCACATGGTGGAGACATTGAAACTGTTACTGTTGGAAACTCCCGTGACCAGCGATTTTAGCACAATCTACGAGATAACTTGGGTTACAACTCGATTCAGACTAGTCTTTCATTGGCCTGCTCCCTGTTACAGCTGAGGGTATATGATTAATAATTATCATGTCTTGTGTCAGCTTCATGTACAGCTGTCTAATCCCAAAGAAGGCATAAAGAGAGCTTGTTTTATGGTAAACAGACTGCAGATAAACTAAATGTATACATATTTATAGACACAAAGCAAATACTTGTGGTTGTCACACAAATATTTAATCTGTGTAGCATTATTACTCATTTTTTAATTGAACTCACAACCCATGTCTCAGTTATAAGATTCGCTAACCACTCAACCAATAGGCCAGTTAACTATGTTGCATGTAATTAGGCACAATACATTTATATCACAGTCTATATAGAATATTAACAAAAAAATGACATCAAAGTTGTAGTCCCCAGAGAGGTGGGCAGGGTGTAGTACACTCTTATGTTACACCAGTAATATTGACATCTGACTATGGAATTGGCAGTTAGCATATTGCCATGCATCGGGCATTAATATAAATAATAAAATATTAAGTGACAATTTCTTTTGTTACAATCTTAAGAATTATATTTATCACCATTCAAGCCAGCTTACAGATAACAGCCATATGCCTTCCTTAATAATTAATCCATTTATCATTCTACTGTTAGAATATGGGTTGCCTGGGAGGTCTCTCATATTGGGAGGAATAAGGCCATAGTCTGACATGCTGGTAAAGTGTGGGTTGACAGACTCTACACATCTAAATTTTTTTAATTGTAAGATTGCAGGTTTCTTCATGATATTTTCCTTCATTGTTAGCAAATGATATTTAAATTTAAAACATAGTATTGTAATGAAGCTCAATTCTTAACCACTAGGCTATCACTGGTTCATGCCTACATACATACATACATACGTTTTACATACACATATATAAATAATTACAAATTTTCATTGAAATTTTACGCTTTGACATCTATTCAGTATATCCATATTATAAAAAAGACTATAAGCCTAGCTTGAGGATCTTGGATGCGCCTAAACATATCCAGCAGTAGATGTAAACAGGCTGATGATGATATTGTATAAAAATGATGTCTTCATGTTAACCTGTACTTTCTGTCTATTTGGTGTAGTACATGATTGATACTATCTCAACATTGTTAATTTTGATTCCTAGCATTTGTTATTCCAATTTTACCAAAATTTTTGTTTAAAATATTGAAAGTGAGACACAATATATGTATGTATGTTACATAATTATCTGATTTCACACTTCCATAGTCCTAATTACCAGTATAATATTAATTGGTATTTTTATTTAATTCATAGAGGACAAAAGTATAATATGCTTTTTTGTTGATCATCATTTGATGGACTACCAATCATCCTCTATCGCTTTACATTTTAAAGAGATAATGTTAAAATAAGTTGATATAGTGAAAAAGTGTAGTGAATAAAAAAAAACCAAATGTAGGGCACCAACAATTACATAATTGAACAATGATGCCAACATCTATTTAGTAATAAATTATACACTTCCGTGTGGAAGTGTCAAAATATTCAAAATGGCGAGAGAAAGGATATTGTGCTTATAGCATTAAGGTCACCTCCTGTGACCCTTCAGGTCTTAATAAAATGTAAGTAATGATCAATCTCCATCAGAAAACACTCACGAAGTGGTTTAAGCGTCAATTTGCAAAAATATCCTTAAAACTAAAGTATTAATGCCACAGAAACTTACCAAGTACTGTTTGAGGGTAGGCTCATAAAAATATGTCTCTGACAATTATAACCCACTTACTTTTAGTACACTTTATCAGTGGTTAATAATTTAAATATGGCACATTGTCATTAATATATTGCATTTTAGACATTGATCTACATTGTAGGGCAAAACGAGCTAATAAATTCCAAGAAATTTCATATAGCTGAAGATTGTTAAATTAATTAGTAGTAAGCATATTTTGTTATTCATATACCAGTTTATACTTCAGAAATAATTTATTCTCTATCAAATAAATATATTTTACCTATCTCACTTATTTTGCAGTATAACATTTCTTCCATCTAAGCTAGCTCATTGCATTTTTAAGGCTAACTCAATTGGCTAACATCTTTTAATACAGTAATACATATTTATGAATATCATAATGTATAATATCCAGTTTAGTGAAATAAATAATAAATTCGATTTAAAATAGAGCTTGTAAGATTAAAACTTAATAAGTATAACAGTGAAAGAAACCATTTATTAATATTTTATATTCAACTCATTGATAGCAACTTATTTCATTATTTAAAGTTTTCATTTTGTTTCTGAACCTAGCCACAGAGAGCTACACCTATGGATCCCGACCGCGTGCCCCGGTGGTACTGCCGTCCGCGTCAAGGGCAGCTCGAGGCGGACTGGCAGTGGACGACGAGTCCATTCCACGCCGCCCTCCCTTCATCGCACACATTTCTAACTTGCCTTACGATGTCGATGAGAGCGCCATCACGGAGCTTTTTACTGGACTCAAGGTTTGACCTTTGTAACATCATACTGGTCATCTTACAGCCGCTGGTTCTGTTTTAAATGACAATTATACCTCCTGCATGACATGTATGTAATGTACTCTTTGTAGTATTGAATTAATGTGTCAATTGTGTCCACTTGCTAACCTTATCTTATAATGTTACAATGTTCCTGCAAGTGGACACTTACAGTTGCTATCTCTAAGGCACTTTTAATTAGTTCTTCTGGAGCATTACTAATGTGGCACATATTTCAACAATCAAGCCGTTCTTGAATAATTTTGAGTTTGATTTGGTGTAATTGCTCACAGCACAAATATTTTTGAGACTACCTTTCAATCCTCAGGAGTAGCAATACATTTGTAACCAATTTTTAATGGATCTAACATTTTTCACCAACACCAAAATTTGACTGATAGAGAATGCCAATAGGCATTAAGTCTGCCTATTGTCTTACCTATATTTCAGGTGTTACAATAAAAATATCAACTACATATTAATAGTACTCCTGTAAACTAAACAAAAATATTTGCTATAGTTCTATTTTATCAATTTAATAATATTCTAATAGTTTATCGAAATAAAAAATCGAACAGTCAAATCTGACACTTAGTTCTGTTGCTAGAAAAGGTATTTTTATGTTCTTATATTATACTCTATAGACACCCTGAAATACAGTTCAATTAAATTCTGAAGTTCTTTTACTTACAACACAGATATGCTCAGCTTTTAACACAAACAGTCTTTGTGAGTAAAGATAGTATTTGATAACTTGTTAAAATCATTCTGCAGATTACCAACTTGAGACTGCCAAGGGAAGGTGATCGCCTTAAAGGTTACGGTTATGTAGACTTTGAAGACAGGGACAGCCTCATCAATGCTATGAATATGCTTGATTTGGTAAGTAAACATTTAAATACTACTTAGCATGAATATGTTTTAGATATATTTAAACGTGTATCGTCCAAAATTGTTGAAAGTTAAGAAAATCCAATTGTTAAGAATTAAAACTCATAAATTATGTGATGTAGATGGGAAATTTCATGTTCTATTGACCCTAGAATTAACCAATCCTATACACTGTTAATAAAAAACAATTTATTTCTTATCTTTGCTAGTTGGGAAAATTCCACCTGCAACCAAGCTCAGATATAATTATATTGTTTTATGTTTCTAAAATAAGTACTTTACTACTCACACATACATATCTTTTTTGCAAGTTTGTTTGTATCTGTGCATTTAAAAAAACATCCACTTTATTTGGCAGACAGTAGGAGGCAGAAGAATAAGAATAGATGTCGCCACACAAGACACTGATCGCCGTATGGGGAGAAGTGGTCGATCCGACAGGGACAGGTAAATGAACTATTATTATTATCCAGAGAAACTACCCTATAGTTCTTTGTTCATTGTTAAAGACGCAGCTGGTATTGCGCTTCAATATACTTTGAATTAGTGAACAATGCACCTGGCCACTGAGTTGTCCTATGGATTTTAAAAAATGTTTTTGAATTTGAAATTTTTGTATTTCGTATTCTACAGATTATATTCGAACATGCAATTCAATATAACTTTTTTTTACTACTGGGTCATTGAATTTTTTAGAACACATATTCTTTAAAAATTTTATCAATGTCGTTTAAGGTATTTTTTTCATTAAAATTAACATACTATAATTAGTAGCAAAGTATTAAAGTCAATACTTTTATTTTAAAAATTACGAATTTATTGGTATGCCAATTGAATTTGGTAATAAATTTATGTAATTTTAAACACCATTGTTAACTGCCAGGAAAAGAATTATTCATGTGTATATATATATTTATTAACGTAACATCACGCCTGTAGTCCTCGAAGGGGTACGCAGAGGAGTGTAATACACTCCCACGTTTCACCGGTTACATTAAAATCCCATGGAATAGGTGGTGAGCCTATTGCCATACACCGGGCACTGATCCAGACTCCAAGTCACTACTAAAAATTCTAAATTAGAAAAATCCAATAGTAGCCGACCCGAGTCAAATCCCGATTTGAACCCAAGACCTCACGACCGACAGTCGCGCTTGAAACCGCTCGACTAACGTGGCAGTCAATATCTTTAATAATTCGTAAATAAGCCTATTTATAATTTAGAATGTTTTTTTTTCTAAAACTAATACAAGTTTTTGTTGCAGACAAATTCAAATAAAGCCTAACTATGTTTATTATAGATTCAAATATTAAAATAATAAATTGAGACTTAATAATCATCATATAAAGTAGGGTTAATAATGTCACAGAGCTTGTAAATCGTTTCTTAATAATATTTCTACTTCTCATCTCGCCTATTATACAAGTTAATCCTATTCAGTCATGGCTTAGTTTTCGTTCTGCAACTATTCAAATTATTAATGCATATTGTAATTTATTAAATTGGTATACATAAACTATAAGCATTCGATTGTAAAAATGTTTTCGGGTTACAATGTGACGGAGCATGAACTTTACAATTTGCATTTTAATTTTTGAGAAATTGTTAGTTTTCTAATTGATCATATTATGTATTTAAATTGAAGTCACAGGTGTTTTAAATACTACTTATACATCTCGTTACATAAAAAAAAACAATTGGGATAGTTATGAAAGTGGAGATGTGCAGTAAAGATATACTACATCAGTTTTATGAAATAATCCGATGTCAACGTTTCGACAGAGAGTACGACCCGGAGCGCACGATGGGCGACTGGCGCTCGGGCCCGCGCGCCGTGCCCGAGCCGCAGCCGCGCGCGCGCAACCCCGAGCGCGAGCGCGACTGTACGTACCGCCTACGCCGATCTTATTTGCCAATGTCTCTTTTACTACCCTTCGTGTCCTTTACCATTTTGCGACGCAGCAACCATTTGAGAGATGCATGTGATGCACTTGTGTATAAAATGTAGCCGTAGTACCCTCCCCGGGACTGTAAGTCGCCATGATGTGTATATTGAGTATTTTTTGTTATGGAGCGAGCTGAAACGTCACACTTGGGATGTACACGCAGAGTATAATAATCGTCAAGGGTTTTTGTGTGCATGCAGCTCAACTCGAGAGAGGTATCGTATGACATCTTTCAGAGTCGTCTGCTACATGGGTCGCGCAGGTCGCGCGGCACATGTTTATTCATTTATGTTTATTGCGATTCGGCAACGTAAATGATGTAATGCTTATAAAACTAATTGGCGATTTGTTTTACTCCATCCATCCCGGGAAGGTCTGAGTAAAGGTGGCGAGGGCGTTCGACCCTCGCACCCACCTAGCCGGTGGGCGTCGCCGACAGCGACGGTGGGGTACCGGAAACTCGGGCCCCGGGGCCCCGTCGGGGACTCCCAGGACGAGACTCGGCCCCGGGCGCCCCTGGGACTCCCCACATGCCTGCGATTTAAGTTCGATTTGTGATGCGGCAGCGCCGTAACTCAATTCAGACTAATATTCGGCTCGCTCCGCAGAGAGTATCTCAATACTGAGCGACCACTAGTAGGGCGTTCGGGGGGCGGGTGTGGGTGCGCGGGTGCGCGAGGCTGAGCGGCGGAGCGGGCGGTGTTGCAGCGAGCGCGGAGGCGCGGCCGGGCGCGTGGCGCGACGGCGAGCGCGCGCCGCCGGAGCCCGCGCGCGCGCCCTACGCCGGCCGCGACTCCTTCGGCCGCGACCGCGACCGCGACCGCGACCGCTACCCGGACGAGCGGTGCGTCGCTTCTTACACTTGTTGCCTTACACACCTTTTTACCGTTTTCTGATAGAGACTATATTATTTTTTATGCCGAAGGTTGGTGCGTTATATATACTATATATCCGTTTAAAAGATCCGTTTTTATTGCTGAACAAAAACACCCTCGCCCTATCTTACCTGGATTAACCGAAACTCGGATGGGAGGGTGTCTAGATTTTTGAATAATAATTTACCTTAATTAAAATTTTAACTTCTTTGTTTCTTTATGTTTTATAAACCTGTTGTGGATTTAAAAAACAAAATTACCTATAAAATTAAGACTAAAAGTAATTCACATGTGACAAAATTCTAAAACATGTTATGTCTGCAATAATGAAATACGTTTTTAGCAGTGGCAGAAGTGAACGCACCGGATACGGCGGCCGCGACGGCTTCCGCACCGCAGACCGAGACGGATTTGGGTAAGAACTCAATACACAGATCCGGCTGAGTAATCTATAGATATACTAACTTTTGTTGAAAGACAACAAATTGTCGATTTAATATCTACGCCTACGACTTAAATATCAAAGAAACAATACTGGCCTTAATTTAAAGAAGCATGTGCACCAATCAAATATAAAATATATAAATATTAAATCCTTATAACCTTCCGTGCACCCTAACAGTATATAATATAATAATAAGCATCTAAAGAACGCAGCTTAATAGAAGACAGTGGATAGACATAATATTGAGTGAATAAATTATTATCTATACTATCATTCGCGCTTTCTATCTGGCGGGATCGTGGCCAAACGCTAGCCTAACATAATGATAAAAAGCATCGATGGTGACGCGTGCATGCGTGCGTGTGTGCAGGGGCCGCGACGGGCGTGGCTTCGGCGCGCGCGGCTTCGGCGACCGTGACCGCGAGCGCGACCGCGACCGTGACCGCGACCGCGACCCGCCCGCCGGTGCGGTCCCCTGCGCTCCTCTACTCGACTCCATGCCGCTACTTCCCACCTTCACACCACACTAGACGATCTTGCACCGATCACCGATCAATATCAACTCTGAACACGTTTACTTTTACTTAACGAGATTATTCACGGTGCAACATAACATTCGTTCCATAAACACTATTAATCTATGTCAATTTTTAACTATATATAATATTTCGGCATATCGTAAATTTAATGCCACGACATTGGCGTTATTAGCCTCGTTAATGTAACTTTCATTACAGCATGAACAATAAGCTAAAAAAAAAACAAATATTTAAATTACACAATTATTAAGTAACATTAATGTAAGAAAATGAGCTAATTTCTCTATTTCAATACAGATATAAAGCCTCGCGAGCGCCCCAAGTTGAACCTGCTGCCGCGTACGGTGCCGCGCGAAACCGAGGTGCCCACTAAGCCGGCCGACGGAGCACCCCTGGAGGACAAGCAAGATCGGAGTACCCCTAAACCGGTCTCCGCCGAGAAGGTCTTCGGAGCCGCCAAACCAGTCGACACTGCATCCAAGTAACGAGACTTATTAATTCAACATAAAAAAAATTCGAAATATGCTTGAGCACATAGCCTGACATATCATTGAAACGTTAAAACTCAACTAAGACAATACAGTCAAGGAAGTTAAAACTTAATTTTCAATTATAAATCGGATATTATAATTCCATTTCAACGTAAAATTTATCAATTTTGCGCAATATAATAGTAACAATTGTAATGACTGCTGTACAATTGTTGCAAGTATTAAATTACTTACACGCGCTATAGTGAAGCGGGGTTAACTAGACACCGTGTCGTATACATTCATGTACAATTCGGTCGCTCTATACCCACATGGCAATTGCATTATTAAAATTAAGCTTTTATTGTTTTTAATTAATGAGAGACTGTTAGTAACAGAATGTATTATTTTCATAGGGAACGTGAAATCGAAGAGCGTTTACGAAAACAAGAAGAGGAATCGCGACGCGCGACCGAAGAGAAGGAACGTTGGGGGCGTAGAGTAAGCGACGTTTTGCAATTAAATTTAATCTAATCGTTTTAGTTCATTCATTTGTAAGTTTTATTAATGTATATTTTTTACAGAATGATCATTCCGGCGACCGCCGTGCGGCACCAAGACGTGGTAAGAATAATTTTATATATAGCCTTGTTTCATGTTTAGATTGTAGCACTGAAATTATTATTATTTATGATTTGTATGTAACCTATAATATATTTCATAACTATGATAACTTTTGGTAACCTATGATAAATTTTTAGACGATCGCGATCGTGGAAGAGACTCGCGCAGTTACAATAGAGACAATAAGGATCGACGTGACTATTCCAAGGACGACAAAGACCGGCGCGATTACTCGCGGGACGATAGAGACCGGAACGACTACACGCGCGATGACAGGGATAGGCGCGACTATAACAGGGACGATAGGCGCGATCGGGACGACAGGGAGCGTCGCGATAGAGACGACAGAGATCGTCGCGGGGACGAAAGGGACCGTCGCGGGGACGACAGGGATCCCCGCAGCGACGACAGGGACCGTCGCGAGTACAGAGATGAAGACAGGCGCGATCACAGGGAGGAGCGCGACAGACGCGACTACAGGGACGACCGAGACAGGCGCGAGCAGTCGCCGGAGCGGCGGCGGGAGTCGCGCGAGTCGCGCGAGCGGCACGAGCGGCACGAGCGCGAGCCGTCGCCGGAGCGGCGGCGCGACGAGCGCAACGGCCGCGCGCGCCCGAGCCGCTCGCGCGACCGCCGCGACGAGCCCGACGACCGCCCGCTGCCCAAGCTCAAGGAACAGGAGAAACCGGTATGGCCTGCTGGTTAACAACCCACCACGGATGGACACGGTTTTTAACTCTTTTTTGTAGCACTTATATAATCCACCAATATACATATATCCTACCTGACATTCAATTTACGATGTACGATATGTAGCTGTAAATACATAGTTACTACAAGCGAGGGATTAATTAATGTTCTTTGTTTGCACAGAACTTTGTAGCATCGAATAAATTCAGCTTCCTAGAAGACGCCGACGACGGCGGTTCCGACTAGCTCGCGCCTCTCCACGACGTGTTCCGTATATTATTACAGTGTCTGTTCTACTGACTGAGTGTAAAGTGTAAATTTACGAGTATCAAGTGTCTATAGTGTAGCGTGTCTCGCTACAGCACTGACGATCTTAAATTGTGCTATGTAATAGGACTCGATTAGTCATTAGTGTGGTGTGGTATACGTGTATATTAGGGTTGCTATATGCTCACACTGCATCGAGGCCGGCCCCAGCCTTCGACGCGGCCGTCGTCGGAACAAGCTTTATTTCCAGACTGCTTTATGATTTACGGATAAGAATCATCTGTGCGCGCATTCCTATTGTTATGGTACTACTTTTCTCCTGATTAATACACATTGTCATAGTTTGCCGTGATGCTGCGTTGAAGGCTGGGGCGCGTTATGTGTAACCATGTACTGATTGGTGTAAATTTTCTATAGGTTTGTTACATAAACGATATTTGAGACAAACAGGGCCAACAGCAATGGAAATTTCGTTTATTCCATTTAGATACAGGTGCTGCTTCCAAGTTACTGTATTTGTGAATATTGTATTACTACTGAACATAGTTAAAATGTGTTTTTTTTTTTTTTTAGAGAATTTCATTGCAAAATATTGCAACGCCAATAGGGAATCTTATTTCATTATTTTAGAATATTTCTATATTAAATATTTAGTCGAATTAGGTTATTGTTAGAATGTTAGTTGTATTATTTATCTTTACACTCACATTTTGTTAAATGAATCAAGTGCTATTAAGGCGTCATCATGATAGTTGCAAGTATCTGCTACCTGCCTGCCTTGAGCGCAAACAAATCCTAATAGTTATTGAAATTAAAAGTATCGTCATTATTATAAC
Organism: Parelbella macleannani; assembly: GCA_018245755.1. Taxonomy (NCBI): domain Eukaryota; kingdom Metazoa; phylum Arthropoda; class Insecta; order Lepidoptera; family Hesperiidae; genus Parelbella; species Parelbella macleannani. Next base: position 10,383 of record DWEE01001603.1, read on the forward strand.
AGGTTAGAGCCTGGTCACAAGGATATTCCTATTGGTCCATATGGCATAAAATGTTTATTTGTAATTTCATGTGAATTTTTTGTTTGGTACTTTTGTCCTAATTGTGAATTATAAATAAATTACTCTTTTTACAGCATGTTTACTGCATATTGTTATTTATCCTGAACATGTATACAGGGAACTGTGATTCCAAGTAGGTAGTTCTTGTTAGTCGCAGAAGTTAATCAAACTATTAAATCTGATTCAATGAAGTAATAACAAAATACTTTCTTCGCATTATGTCCAAATTGTAGCACCTACATTAAAAGCACTCACAAAAAATATTAATGTTTTAACTTCAGTAATCTACATATTTACTTGACTAATTTAATATCAACCATATTCATCATGTCGAGTTTGGCGACTTTTGTACTTTTGAACTAATTTGAAAAGACTTTGCGATCATTATATCCAAACATTTCACTATTAGAAAGAGTCTTGTTCATTACGATGGATTAATCGACGATTGACATTCATCATGACAAAGATATTTATGGAACTGAAACAATGATGATAGAGTAATAGTGCATTATGAGCATATGGAAGTCGTCCAGACAAAAACAAATATGAATAAATTGCTTAATATAGTGTGGAAAATTACTGTGCTCGGGAGACCGGTCTGAATGTACGACGATAAACCTTGGAAATCTTGTAAAAAAAAAATCTCGTAAACCAGACCTAGTATTGGACGGGTAAACATTGCTAGAGTTGTAAACAGTCTCACAATACCCAAAAAAACACCGGCCTCAATATCACGCTAACGAAGTCTGGGATATTTATTGCCTAATTATTCATCACTTCGCGATAAAACTATATGCTTTTTATAGTCTATATAAAATGTGAGTTTGTCTAATCAGAATAAACAAAATAAATGATACACGTGAATAGTAATTGTAACTGAGGAACAACGATTAGGATTTTATACACGCACACATATCTTCATGACAGATCCATTACGGAGTAGGCAGAGAGCATGGAGTGCCAAATATCCCTATCCTTACATATTTCTTTCTTCAAATTTTATTTCCATACTTATTTTTCATAACAGAGTTAACTTATTTTTTTGTTTCAATCCTTTTGTCGTCCCATTATCGAACACGTGTTTCCTATCAGAATGATAGGGTAAGCTGCCACGCTGGACAAGTGCGGGTTGGCACTCTTTACAAGCCTATTGGTTTTTTTACTATGAACATTTTTACTACATAAAGCGTAACAGTTCGTGATATCAGAAATCTTAAGTAGGTATGTGACATAAAAGACATTCATGTCGGTAATACATACTTCTGATATCTCACCAGAACTTTCCGGAATCATTTTGTAATTAATGTAACAACACGGTTTTGTTAACGTAAACGTGTGGCACTTTGTAAAGAACGGAATCGACCCTGATGCAAAACAGTAAACAAGCAAAGGTTATCTGCGGCAGACTTTTCTAGTAACTGATGTATTTCCACAAAATATCGTAATTGTCTTAGAACACGTTTATTAATAGTCCTGTGGTGTATATTATGTTATTAAGTAATCTTGCAGCTTTGTATTTTATTTGGAAACGATTCCACATGCTGAGAAGTAATCATTTGTGAAGGAAGTGAGGTGTTAGCAGAACTAACTACAACAATAGACAGTTTTGACATGTCCCCAAACCTGTTAGCAAAGAGCCACTGTTATGCATATTTTATACCCCAGCCCAACTTTAATAAATCATCTATATTATGTAACATTTTATAAAGTTATACAACAGTATCAGACATTTCCAGGATAATAGCTACGAATCGATAATATTCATAGGCAGACCTTACAACATAACAAGCTTAAAGTAGTACAGCCCGGGACGCTAAATTTGCAGTTATTAAAATAGTCAGGGGGACCTGCGGGATTGTGAAGTCAATGTCCTAAAGTGAAAAGTTTTCGTGAAGTTTGCCATTTTAGTGGGGAGGAGAGCGTGTACAAATTTTCAAAAATGTAAAAAAGCTGTCGCATGGATATAGTCGAGCGCGTCAGACATTCGTAGCGTATACGCGCTTTGTCATTCTAATAACCGAGAGATACACTTTATTTATGGTTTAAGCTACATTGCCCCATGAAAATCGTCAGATTATATTTTTCCTGTAATCCTTAAAGGATTTCCTTCAAAGTCAAGTTTAAATCTTCAGATTATTGAAATATACACTGTTCTGCATGACCTTGCCTTAATCTAACGCGCTCGAGTTTTTCTGAGGATCGATTTTTTCACTATTCTGGCGGGCTACCCTTAACGCATGCTCCTGTATGAAGGGTACATATATGGTAGGGGTACGTTACAGGGTACAAAAGGGTTTATGATTTTCTCACGCCCTCGAGTAACGCTCAAAATCCCCGCTTGGGCTCTCCTACTATTACGAGGTTTATGACGAGCTTGCGAAAATTTTTTACGACAATCACTTTTAGAAATTGTTATCGTCAATATTAAATTGTCTATTCCAAACCTTTCTACGCGTTTTAGAAACTACTGTAAAACCGTGTGTTTTTCTTGATTGACAGTAT
>DWEE01001604.1:0-12942 GCA_018245755.1 Parelbella macleannani
ATATTAATGGAGATACTTTGGTAATAAGTAGATAAAAATTATTAAAAATATAAAGGAAGTAAATACTTAACTTGACTGTTGAATTTGTCGCAGTTTTATTCTACTGAAAGTTTTGTACTTAGCTCACCGTATTGATTGCCTCGTTGATCGAGTGTTTGCAAAGCGCGACTGCTGATCGAGAGTTCCCGGGTTCGAATCCCGAGTTGGTTACTATTGGGTTTTGTAAACTTAGTTTTTCTAGTAGAAATTCCTAGTAGTGGCTCTGAGTGGAGATCTGTGTCTGGTGTATGGCAGTAGGCTCAGCACCTTTGCCATGGCGGGACATAAACGTAACTGGTGAAACTTGGGAGTATACTACACTCCTCTACATACCCCGTCGGTGATTACAGGCGTGATATTAGATACGTTTTTTAGTAGAATAAAATTTATTTCCTACATTAACATGACATTGTAACGTTAGTATTAATGATTTGTAAAGTATTAAAGAGATGATATTCTATTTAACTTCCTAAAAATAAAAAAGGTATTAGTTACGTATTGATAAATTTGTAAAATAATCGACTGTTAGCCTTTTTGATATATACTCTTCTCTGATATTCCTAACGCATTAATTGTTCAGATAACTAAATTATTATTAATTAATTACCGCAATCACCAATTAATAGCGTTATTGTATAACAAATCTGGTTCATAATATGCATGTTTTTGAAAATGTCTATGAGTATGAAATTCAATGATATTGTTATCAATAGATGTTGAATACTTTGTAGATGTAATTAATATTATATCGTGCTATTATGACGAAGTTGCACTTTGATCACTGAAGATGGCGCTGGATAATCAAATGAAATGAAGGTAGATATATTGTAACATATATATGTTAATACCATATAGAACGATATAAGTTAATTTTTTTTTGCATATAATAATAAATCAAATATATTTTATTGGCATAGAATAGATATATGCAATGTTTTCAGAAGTAATGTGTGATATGAGTTGCGATCTAGACGTATGAATGCAAATTTCTAAACCTTACCCCCATTACAAGTGATTTATAAAAACCCCTGCTATCAAAAGAAAACCCAATTAAATATGTAATTTGTAGGGTAGTGTGAGGACGCCCGTTTTTATTAGGTAATTTATATACATCTATTGTATTGTGTAGATTGAAAACGAAGTGTGAAAATAGTAATCGGATGTTTAAATATGACAATAACGGGAAGAAAATATATTTTTTATAGTTAATAGATAAGATTGTGGGAGAAGACAAGTAGAAGAGGGTGTACATTATTTTGACTGTAAGAGAGCGTCGTTTTCAGTGTAAAAACTGTAACTTTCCCAACTTATACAATTTATAAATGTTCAATATTATTCAAATGTTAATAATACGTGTTAAATTAAAAAAAAAAACTATTTACTAGCAAATTATTGTGTATATTATCGTGTTGTTAAGCATAGCATGTTCCATACAAGCACTGACTTGGTCTCGCCTAGTCAGAAGCCTAGCAGTAGAACAGTAGAGGCTGATGATAATGAAATATAATACAGCATAAGTACACGTGGCTATCCAATCACTTTTAAGACATATTTGCTTATTAAGAGATCGATTGGTATATAATTATGTATGTTCGATATCGGTGATTGGACCAGCGTGGTATGAGGTACCTATAGGTATTATTTAGTATTTGTAGCACCATTAATGATTATAAAAATTATTGTCAGTGAAATTATAAATGCTATTTAATATGTTATATCATGTGTTTGAAAGAACCTAAGTATGAGTAACAGTTTGGTGACTTACACAGATTACGCAAATGGCAATATTAAACGTTAGATATTATTAAACTAGTTGAACTATTTGTTTGGTATATTTTTGGACCAATAAGAATTGGACCATGGATTACACTAACCGCGAGTTGGACCAATTGCATCTAGACCGCGCTAAGGAAGGTCGAACTTTGCAATTAAGAATAGCCTTATATTAGTCTGCAGTTTTCCAGATCGGAAGCACTTGCTTGGCTGTAATCAATAATTTTAATCTGATAACCTGAATCGGTTTCAAATTGTAAGACCCCAACAAGTCCGATATCCAAATCGCCAGTTCTATTTGTATGGAGTGTGTTCGTTGCACCGTGCCCGTGCCGGGGCGGGCACGCACTGCCACGTGTAGTATATAACTATACATTATGTACTGGTATATTTGGCTGTACTTAACGCTGTGGGATGTTATTAGGTTGTGTTTGAACAATAATAAACGTGGATCGAACGTGTGTGTTTTAATACCTGATTGACTGATACATCAGTGTAATGTCCCCGTGTCGGCCGCCAGTCTCAAATGGACGTGCATCGCGTAGATGGCAGGACTGACACATAATATAGCCGAGACACGGTACGATGAAAAGCACTAAAGGAACAGTTCATTTGTCGCAGTGAAAAGTGCAATACAACCGGTTCCTAGGAATGCATTTGGGAATTAGGATTTTTAAGGTTTAATCTATTATTACTGTTCATATGTCAACTATAAGAGTTAGCAAAATAAATCATACCGAGAGACCTCAACCTAAACCTGGAACAATACAAGGGTTGATAATAGAACGCAATCAATAAAATTGTGCAATTTATTAACATATTTTTATTGATCTTTCACTATCTACAATTATTGAATACATTTCAAGTATACAGAATTATGTAACGACCTCTACAATAATGGATTATTAATTTAATAAATTTTGAACGAATAATTTTAACAAAAAAAAATAAAGATAGTGATTTATAAAACCTCAGCTCTATATAATAATGTTTTAATAATTTTTTAGGTATTTAGCAAGTATTGTAGTTAATGTTATTTTGTTGCAACTATAAGTTGTCGAAGATGAATTTATCTCTAAAGATGCTCCGTTATGAGATAAAACATGTGGGTGGTGCTACATATTTCGTTTAAAAAGCGCGGAACTTTTTAATAATACCGTTAATTTAACTATTAACGATGTATTTCAGATAAGTAACATCTGGCTAACGATTAGTATTTGACAAATATAATAAAATAAATACAATAGAAGAAATACAACTTATATTCTTTTCGACAAAGCTTCAGAAGACAGAAACACAGGTATTGGTCGCGACATTAACAATTTGTTATTCTATCTAGAGTCATAATTACATAGTCACAACGTGGTTTCCTAACACGCCTACACTTTCATTTCGCTTGTATAATATATATGTATTTATATTTTATATACAGATCCGTCGTAGTTAGATTTTTGTTTGAATAATGATTTCATACATTGCGGATTAAGTCTTTAAGCGCTCAGTTTTATGCTCGCTGTGGTGCCCTCACAGCCCAGCATATAAATCTACAATTAAATACAAATGGCACTCGGTGTTCTCAGCCAACCCTATAAGGGACCTGGCGTGATGATATAATTTAAAAAACACATTAAAAGCAAGATTGTGCCAAAAGGTTATGATATTTGTTATTAGCTTCATCGTTATCGAAATCAGAAATCAAATACTATCTAGTTTTCATTGTTGTTTGCGTTCGTAAGGACGGTTACAGTACCTGGCCAATTTAACATTACAAAAAATATGAACAAGTCCTTAGGCGCATGTAATAATATTTGGCGGATTAAACAGATTGTAGTAGTTTAATGACGGTAAACATTTACAATTTTTCATTATTGTCACATGTAGAGACAAAAAAAATAAGTAAAAAAAATTTTGAACAATCTCCACTAATTTCGCGGTTTTTTTAAACCCTTATCTAACGACATTCAGAACATGGTTCGTACATTTAAAATGTAACTATATGAGTAGTAGCAGGGTATACACAAAAATAAAAATATTATCAATGCTCTTAAAATACTTGTTTTAAGTAAAAGTCATTATTTCATAGGAACGATTAATGGACGATATATAATTTGTCTTTTTAGTATCATTCGAGAAGAGCACTCTTTGTAAACATCTGTAATATGCATCAGTGTAAAATTTAATAAAATTAATCAAAATCTGTTAAGTTTCTATGACACAAGTGGGTGCATATTGTTGCTGCATGGCGGCACTGTTAGCAGCTAAATGAACCAGTACTTCTACCGAAAGGATAGCGAAGTAGATGAAGACGTAAGAGTAAAAGCCATTTCGTAATATAGAAAAATACAGTAATGGTATAATGGTAGACCTAACCGTACATACTTTTATAAATCGGAACCATTTTAATAGGTCGAATCAAAAGTTGCTTCAATAGATGAGCATGTAGTGCGACTTTAATGATATTAGAGCAGGCCAAAGTAGTCTGCCAAGGCCACAGCAGTTGGAAATCCTTAATCAAAGCCGTTCAACGACGTTACGCCTATGGGCGTAATAGGCGTGACAATATGTATGTATGAATGATAAGAATACTGCAAGACCAATTTTGATTGATTGATGCAGTGATTGTTAGTTTTTACTTAAAAGATTTACATGATATTATTTAAATATATCACTAACAACTATTACTAAGAGACCTGTATGGATTTACAGAGCGGGAAGTTCTGACGCTCCATATATTAGCAAGGTTATTAAAGTATATGATGCCAAAAAAAGAAAATGGCGGACACAGCATAAAAAAGAGTTCATAAAATATTTTCTCTTAATTGAATTCCATAAAAATCGAACGTGTAGAGACAATCTTATGAAATATAACGTTATCTAAAAATATAATAAAAACATTCAAAATTCTCATTGTACATACAATACAAATATTGGTAGATAAATAGGAATTTATAGGAATTGTAGATTGCTTACAAAATTTACGAGATTTTTATCTTTACATTTATTTACATAAGTTTATTTACATTTATGAGATATTACATCGAATTAGTGATAAGTACATTTATATACTGGTCTATGTTTTTCATATATTTCTTTTAGGCTTGATTAAATAAAAAAAGTTAAAATAAGACTAGTTTTTTACAAAAATAAATCTTAATTTGTGTAGTATAATTTCGTCTTTAGATTCCCTTTAGGATTAAATTTCATTACGAATAAAGTAATATTAAAGAAAAAGAAGATAATTGGAAAAAATAATAACAGATTATTTATTATTATAACCCTATAAGAAAAGAATATACTTACACTTTTATTGGTTTTTCCAAAGAACACAGATAGTTATGGCAAATGAGATTATTGACACACAATTTTAGTAATATCGAGTTTCGTTCGTCAGATAATGAAGTATGAAAAGCCGGTGGTACGTCGGTGGTAGTGGTAGTGGTGGTGGCTGGGCGGCGCTCGGGTGTGCTCGGGCTCGGTCGGGTGCGGTCGGGCGCTGTCGGGTGCGGTCGGGTGCGGTCGGGCGCGCTCAGGGGAAGCGCACGACGCTGACGCCGAGCGCGGCGGCGCTGCACGCGTGCGCCAGCGCAGACTCGAACTGCTGCGGCGGGAACACCTGCCCGCACGCGCACTTCAGGTTTACATGTACTCAAAAACCTTAAAATCAACTTGGATGCTACCTCGAAAGTTCTTGTGATATAATCACACGTCACATCCTAAAAATCTGAATATGGTGCCATGAATCCTGTTGTCACTCGTAAAATATTTCACATTAATCTACATGGGAAAATAAGTAATAAGTGACCGTTACCCTGTCCAGCACGGGCGCTATTTGCCCAGTCTCCACCAGTTGTCGCAGCTCGTCCAACCCTTGCGTGAGATAGTGCTTATCCTCGAGCCAGTCTGTGTGAGTGCCACAACCGACCACCCACTGTAATGTAAATAAAAATTAAATATATAGAACATCATAATAGAATATCATTCTTCGCTTTTCGGATATTCCCCACTGAATTTTGTAAAAACATTTATTACATTTGAAATAAGAAATTAGTCCTAGGGATCAGTTGAATTTATTTAGGTAATTACTTGTAGGGACCTTCCTCTGGACTTATAACAATGTTTTTTTATTTTTAAAAATGTCAAGTGCGGAAAAATAAATATACGCGCAACTTAGTCCCGAGGTGCTTTCTGAAACAACCCAAAAGAAGTATAAGTAGAACAAAGGTATGCAGCCGTACCCGCAGCAGGCGCCATGAGTAGAAGGTGGCACAGAAGAGCAGCCAGGCCGGCAGCGGCAGGCGGTCCGACAGCAGCGGGCCGCGCCGCAGCGGCCGCAGCGCGCCGCCGCCCGCACACGCCCTGCGCACGCACACGCACTACACACACACTGCGGCCGCACTCGCGTCCCTCGCCGCGACAACACACAGCAGCAGTAGTAGAAGAAGAAGAAGAAGAAGAAGAAGAAGAAGAAGAAGAAGTAGTAGTAGTAGTAGTGAATGGAGTCAATTTAAAAACGCCCAATAAAATTATCGCATTTATTAAATTAGTAACAAATCTTTTCTGCAGTACTAACAGAATTAGATATTCGAAAACTTATTGTTTTCTACTACCTCTTACTATTCGTACAAATGTAGCATGAATGGGGAAGAATTTTCTAGAAAGCACGTTGTGGTGGCAAGGATACGGAAAGTTGTGTCGTAACGAATCGTAACGTAAATATTGACTTAGGAAAAACATCCTGGTGTTTACGTGAATATTAAATATGCAATAAATAAAATTGTAATTATATCTAAAAGTTTTACAAACTTGATTATCGCAGCCGGACTCGGCGCAGGCGTAACGGGAGCTCCTGCCGCTAAGCAGCAGAAAGCGGCATCCCACAACCCCGCGCGGCTTGCGTGCTGCTCCACCGCCATCCACGACGGAGCGGCATCTTCGTTCGTTCCCTCCATATTTATGAATTCCTGAGCACCTAAATATTTAAGCGAGGTTAAATTGTAATAATAGTAACGTCTACCCTGCAAGGGACCTCGCAGGTCGATATAATAATGAAACATTCCATACTTACCGCAGCTAATTTTAATTTCCATGGATTCTTTCATTTAATACAATAAGTACAACACACTCAAATATAATAGTGGTGCACATAAGGCGTGTGGGGCGGGCTCACCCAGGTCGCGCAGCGTGCGCGCGGCGGGGCGCGGCGCCGCGGCCGCCACGCGCGCGCCCCACGCGCTCAGCACCTGCACCAGCGCGCAGCCCTCGCCGCTCTCCGCGCCCACCACCGCCACGCTGCGGACACCGCGGACACCGCGCGCGCTTACACACCGCTCCTGCGCTCGCTCCGAGCCGGCCGCGCACCACGGCGCGAACAGATCGGTTAACGAAACAACCACATCACAAACCGTCGCTGGAACACCTCAATTTTACTTTTAACATTGAGATGTGCGTAGAGTCGAATGAAAAAGTTACAACTGAGGTATAATGCTTTTGTAGAAGTATAATTGGAATAAAAGTACAGCGGGTGCAGAAGTTGTCTTTTGTGACAGGCCGATCTATGCCAGAAATTTTGGCACTACCTACACCATATCTATAATTTTGATGAAATATACCTATATGTATTCTTAACAATCTCCTTTAGTTATAAGGAATAAGCGGCCAACTATTAACTATATTAGTCATGGAGCAAAAATATACCTTACCGCTTTCCCTTGCAATTGTCAGCGGAGTACTGTAAGGAGTCCAGCGCTTCGAGCGCCACGGCACCAGCCCACGGAAGAGATGCTGCTGTGTCCGCCGCTAATCTAGGCGGCCGCTTCGATACCCTTGAACTGCCGAGAGATATATCTTAATAAGATTATTAGAATGCCTTCAGTTTAGTTCGGTATCTTTCTGCGAATATTTGTGCGCTATCCAATTCACCATGTTTTAGTAGTACTAGGATTATCATCACTTCGATGACCAAGATATGTATGTAACACGACATTACCTTCTAACAGCAAGTAACTCGGTAGCGGCACCCCCACTCCATTCGCTGAGACACCCCCATACTTCATCACCCAGCTCCAGTTCCGTTACGCCGGGACCCACATCCAGCACTACACCTACAAAACATGAGCGTGTGTGAAGAGATGATCTCCTAACAAATATCTGAACTGATTTGATTGAATACATACGTACTTATGTAGTTACAAGTGACTTACCAGCGAAGCCCCTTCCGACGGTGACCTGCGTGCGCGTGATGAGCGACCGCAGCGCCGAGGCGCGGCCGCGCAGCACCCCGCGGTCCGCTGGACACACGCTGAAGGCCTGCACACGGACCAGCACCTCGCCAGTGCCTGCACCTGCAGAAACAGATGGATAATATATAAATAATACCAGCCCTTTTAACATCAAACATTATGCCGCTAGATGGCGCTCTTTGTGTTTCCGAATCACAATGTGAAAGATTTTTATACCTAAAACTGCAACATATATTAATTTTTGGTAACAACAACACAAATTAATTCTATCATATCGGTGCAAGAGTTAGTCATAACATGCTATTTCCAGGTGCAAATAAAGACGTGAACATAGTGAACTAGCAACACTGAAAGAGTATGTGACAATTTGACTTTTATTATTCGCCTATTTCTAGGGATCTCTAATTAGAAGAACCGTAGATTACTGTGGTGTCATCTTAAAAGTTTAGATATAGTATATATGGGGCAGGAAAAGGTGCAGGCCAAAAAGCCGACGATCTTGTAGATCAATTGATATATATTTTTAAACCCTTATTATGAGAGGAAACCCATGTTCCAAGAGTGGTATGATAAAAAGGTCTGAACGGAAATTGTTTTTAACCTGGCGAGACAGCGTCCTCCACAAGTATGACGGTTTGGTCAGGCTGCGCGTGCAAAGCCCGCGCGTGAGGGCCTGCTGGAGCTCGCGTTGCGAGCCGAAGCCCTATCAAAACGCCGGCACTCCCGCCCACCGCTGCACCGCATGCGAATATAAAGACGCTTCGGCGCCACACTGGAAAACAATTTTTTTTGGGTCACGTGTAATAAAAAGAACATTTAAAGTCTATATACACATATTGTCATATGGAACAGTGTAGTTTTAATGTTTTGTTGCGTAAGCTATGTGTAAATAAATGAAAAATATATGTCATATTTATGACAATTTCGATGCAACGTTCCATCATTCGATAATAGTTAGCGCTACGTATATTTCTGAATACCGACATAGGTTTATGAATAAAAAGTCTACCATCGTAAATATTGTTAATATATGCTTGAAACGTGTAACGAAATATTTTATACTTTAGTGTTCCCAGTTTTATACTTTATTACATAGTAGAGCAACAGAACCAACATATACGTAGAACATGTTTCACCTCTATCTTTGAATAGTTCCACCAGCTCCTCGTAAAGCAGCAACGGCGACAATGGCGGTGCTCCGTCTTTTACTCGCTGCACGGTGGCGTGCGCCCAGGCGGCTATCCTCGCTCTGCTCTCCGCTATCAGCTCGTGCTGCCATAATTCTTGGACAGCGGTGCGGATCTGGTGAAATATTAAGTTGCAGTTTAAGTCATGTCTCGAATTTCTTGATTGAGGGAATTTAGATAAATAGGTGAAGTACAAGAACATTTAATTCATATATTATAGGGGAAGTTAAAGTTTACCCTGGAAATAGCCTCAGACGTCTGATTGTAAACATCATGGAATCTATTCCTCCCTGTGTCTGCCGCTACTTTGGCTGCCTCCTGAAAATTAGGAATACTAACATTATTATTTCACGCCGTGTTCGTTATGGTACACAGAGAGTACTGAATGCCAAATATTTCTTGTCCTGAGAGAGCTGACATGCATCTTCTACATTCATCACTCTCTAATTCACATACTGATTTCGGAGACTTGTACCATTACATTGACAAGAAATCTAAACAGAACATTGTAAAATGCTAAACATTTCAATACATATCTTAATTTTACATTTCCATTCATATAAAGCAGCATTCATATATAGAAATATTAACGACAAGAAATATGACAACATTTCGACATGGCTGCATGGTTAGTGATCACAGTGGGCCTAGCAAGCAAAAGTGTATTACTCTTAGACTTTGTTGGGATAATATGTACTGTACAGTTAATTAACCCAATGGCAGAGTGTCTACCTGGGTCGGTTACTTTCTCTGTGAACAGGCTAATTATTATACATCTTAATTTGACTTAAATACATCCATAACTTAATTTGTCTACACATAATTCTGCAGCTCATAAAACCCTTTACAAAAAAGGCATAAAACCCGATAGGAACAGGGAGACAGACTTCAACTAATCAAAATTTTATTATTTTTATATTTATCGATGGATGTTGCAACCACACCCTGGGTAACGGTTCATTGAATATTGAGGTGGATACAATATTGTCTTATATTGTACATGATTAAAGGCAATTCACAACTTTACATCTATTAATTTATGAAAGATATTTAGAGACATTTACGTCATCCAATCGTCAATACTGAATTTTATTAAGGACAAATTTAAACTTATAGCTGAAGACAGGGTGCGGTGGGCTCATTGGGGGAGGCTTATGTCCAGCAGTGGACTGAGATAGGCTGATGATGTAATGTGAAATATAAACTTGTTAGTCAGTCTGCTTTTAAAATGTGTCTATAAATCTGTATAATAGATTTCTCAATCAATAAATTCTCATGAATGATTTTGTTAGACTGGAACTGTGGTTTACTTTTAAACAATATATACATTATAAATATTGCTTAAAATTATTTTCTGTCTACAAAAAAACTAAAGTAATTTTTTTTAGTACACCCATTCTAGACCAATTGCACACTGTGTGCAATTGACAAACTGATTGTTGAAATAAGATTGTTATCAAATTAATGAAATCTGTAAAGTACAGGAAAACAAAATATCACATTGGTTCGTTTTTTTAACTTTTCACTACTTTCTCCTAATAATATTAATATATTTTATACAACCTATTTTGTTACAGGTAAATGCTGTGGCCACCAATGGGCAGTAGTGTAAATGGTGTGACAATAAGTAAATATATGTTTAACAAATAGCTAAGATTTTACTTTTTGTTTGGCTCTGCTTTTCATTGTTCTATGTTTTTTTCTGATTAGGAAATGTGATGTGATAATAACATCTATTTATTTTTGGTTCTTAGTACAGGTACATTTTATTTAAATAGTGAATTAAATGATAAATAAAAATTATAAGAAACATCAGAATAATTATGTCATGACTATATGACATATAGTTTTTACTAACATCTACACAATCAAATAGCAAGACAAATTTAAATAAGGCTTTACAAAAAAAATTATTATCTTAGCCCAACAGGTCAATCTCGTACTTACTATGGCTTAGATTTATTTACATAATGAGGTAATCATACAAATATATGTATATAACTGAAAATTTACATTATTCATTTTAAAAATGTAGATGATGATTGCTTTATTAGCACCTACTACTGTTGTAAACCGTATTGTCACGCTAATTAGAATTTGATGACTTCTCTACTGTTATGTAAGATTCATGGCCATTTCACAGAAATAGCACAATGACACACAGGCCATGCAAACACAAACATGTATAACAAAAACCATAACAAAACGATATATTTAACGAATAAATCTCTAGTTTGTAGATTTCATTGAAAATTTATCAAAACATCTCGAAAACATTCATGGATTTGTTGAGCGCAGTACTAGGGTTGTATATATTTAAACAGCTTACGTGTAAAGCCTCGAGCTTCTCCCCAGCCCTTTTCAGTTCGTCCATGCCTAGTTCGCCGAAGACGGCGGGACGCCAAAGAACGCGCTACTAACTCATTTTAAAACCTTAACCTTTGGCTACAATCCGGCCTATATATTCGCTCAAAATAGACCGACATTGCAAACGAATTCGAGCACTCACTAACTAAACAGGTAAATTACATTCATCAAAACTAACGTCACTTCTTTACGGCCCTGCATTTAATATATTAAACTGTGAAATTTTAGCTAAAACGTAATTTTTCCTTCTCATATCAAACATAACCCTTTATAAATTTGTAAAAATGTCAGTTTATGTATGACAGTGACAGAGTAGCGTGATGACAACTTTAAATTTTATTCGTTCCTAATTGGATAGTCGTACTTGAATATTCCAACAATAGAATTTATTCAAACCAAAACTAATAACCGAAAATAGCTAATGAATTTTCACATTTTTTCTTTAAAAAATTACGATCCAAATACCTAATTTTACTTATATCATACCAGCAAACGCAGGTACTTTGTGGGAGATGTTTTTTTTACACAACCCCAAACTGGGTATTGAAAAAACTTGTCTTACTAATACCATGTATGACAAAAAAATTAAAACATTAAGCAATGTGTTCATTTTCTTTTGTGCGGCATGTTGTGTGTCGGTACAAATTTAATGTTTTGTAAAAAATTGTCATAATTTCGTAATTATGCACTAATAATAAGTAGAATTATTAAAATGTATAATAAGTAGGCTCAAAATAAAACAAAATTAAAAATATTTTAATGACTTTAGTTGAAATTTTTATTCACTATCAATTGGTATTATATTATTTTCGTCGCTATTAACACTTTCATTGGGGTATAATGACTCGTTCATTACTTTGTCTATCCATGATCGACTGTACGAAACCTGAAATACAATAAACTATATACATAATACGAATTAATTAGAATATAATTTGATCCAGTAATTGTATCCAGGAATATATTTTTATTCAACAAGCTATGGAACGTGCTATGCTCGGAATCTCTCTGAAAGATAGGATCAGAAATGATACTATCCGACAGAGAACTAAGGTCACCGACATAGTAATGTAAAACTTTTTAAAAAAGGTCCACAACTGAGAGTTTGTTATATATTTATGTATGATATTTTAGGCCAAGACTACGGGAACATTAGCACGACAGTACGAGCCCGATACCTTTTTTTGCATTATATAAGCATTATCTGCAGTTTGTCCCAAGTATTCTAGGCTTCTTACACTATAGAAGATAAGATAAAGTTAAAAGGAAAAGAGGAGAAGAAGAATAAGGAAAGATAAAAGGAAAGGAAGGATATCTTGGCATGAATCATAAAAATA
>DWEE01001605.1:0-12937 GCA_018245755.1 Parelbella macleannani
AACCGCATGTGGAGAAGAGAAGCATTAGAATCTTAGGATATTTTAATTTTTTTTACATACACGATAGAAAAAAAATTGCTAATCTCATAACAGGATGTCATATTAATTATTTCAATATTCAAATGGATATGTTAAATAAAAAAAATGATAAATAAAAAAGTAATATAAAATAAATCAAAAAAAAATCATGTCATCCGAACACATCACTTAGAATGTTGGTTGGTGTTTTAAAGAATTTTGGGTTCCTTGGGGAAGACAAGTTAAAAAATTTTTGACACATTTTAAACTCGTAAAATTAACAAACCACAGTAGGATTTTAATGCTTCTAATCTTCATAATATAAATTTAAACCCATATTATATATTTCTGTAAACAAAATGGAATATCATTGTGGTAATAATGAAAATCGAATTTGCTACTGACACCCTAAAGTGTGTACAAGCTAACATTAACGACCGAAAATGGCCAAAATATTATCTAATATATTATCAGATTAAGCTACATGACATGACCGTCGACAATAGACAACAAGGTCTACAATAAATCTATTGTGACAACTTGCATTTATGGTTTACAGTTAACGTATCGGACGATATGTTTCCTACAATTAGGTGTTCGTTGGGCTTTAGTTGTCTATAGAAAACAGAAACTTCATATGGAATTATTACTTTACTTCATCTTCGAAAACCTTTGTTATTAGTGATATACCAACGACATCGTAACGTTTAAGGCATATATTACATATCTAATATATAGCCACAGAAATGTCATACCTCTAATAACATGTCACATATCATATGACTCGTGATCGGACGGGATTTTATATAAGATTTTTGGTTCGGAGTAAAAGGGATAAGCGTAGAACATTCTGGAACGGGCTAATACTAATATATACTAATACTAAGAAGTAACAGCTAATATGGCGTTAATTATGTATGATATGATTCTATTATATTCATGAATTGACTTCGAATATCACACAACTCGTAGGTGATGTGTGTAATTCTAAAATGGTATTGGCAAGGTACAGGCAAAGATTGATACACTAAAGTAGACGCTACAATATTTATATTAAATACTAATATAAATTATGTATCGACTAATATCACATAAGTTTTTCTGCAGAGCCCAAAGAGTTTGACTTATCCAAAGTTCTTTTTCGAAGCCCCTACTGATCTCAGCGAGGTTCCGTGTAGAAATGCGGCAAAACACATGAGTTAAGCCGATACATAATTTAATAATTTATATAGATACTTATGAAATGTTTAATAGTAGTAATATAAAATTACATTTCATCTGAATGGCACGTTAATACTTGGGAGTATATAACTATCGTAAGTGATTCTATAACTATTTTTTATTTACCTACGCGACCTTGTCTAGATAGTTTCCGACAATGCTTAGTTTAAGACACTATGGGCTTAATTGATCATCATCGTCATCATTCTCTTAGCGTTTATCCCGGTTACGTCCTCACACTGGTGTGTGAAGACCCAGGGTCCATTTTCCGGCTCCGGAAAGGGACTTAATGATGACTTAATTATGGGATTAATTGATAATCAATATTTATATAATATACAATGAATTTAAAAATGAGGTTTGTATCTACGGGTTTTTTTTTTTCAAATAATAATTATAGCTGACAGTGATCTGCACCGGATCCGCATGTGGAACGCATCGGATCTGTTATCCGATATTCTGTCATATCCGATAATTATAATGGCTTCCTAGTTTTACGATGAGTGACGTATCTAATTTATATATATGGCTACACTTCATCCTACACGTGTACCCTAGTTTTTAATTTTTTTGTATAGTTAACATTTGAAAGCTATTTAAAACATTTTCAATAATTGAAAAACATAATCGTATAATTATATAAATATTTAAAAAATAGAGATTATTAAATGACTAGCTTTTTTTTGTTGTGAATAAATACAAAAACAATAAATATTTTGAAATTCGAATATTGAACGTTATTACTGAAACGTTATTACATTAAAACGGTTTTTATTACAAAATTGGCATATAGGTTTTGGCTATTTGTATTGGTTTGATTTGTATTGGTATAATTATATTAATTTTAAACTTTTTTATTTCATTTATAATCCAAATACATTTGAATTTTAAGGCTTCCCAACTCTAAAGCTATAATCTATAGCATACCGATTATTTACGCAAATCTTTTCAACCCTTAATTTATAATCAAGGGTTGGTTATCTTACTGACAATACTTCAATACACGGCCCCAAGAAAAAAAGACGACATACTTTTTTTACTGAAATTATCTAATGATGCACCTTAATAAAAGGTAATATTTAAAATAAATAATGGAATTATTTCAATAAATAATGTACATTATATCCAAAATCTTCATTACACGTGTAATAAAGATGACCTCAAATTACTTACATAGGTACGTCATTCATTTCCGTACGTCGTCATTCACTTCTTTATCATTTCCCTGCTAAAGAAGGGTTTTCTCTCAGAAAGAGAACGGTCAAGGTCATAGTCTGCCATGTTGGCCAATTCTGGATTGACAGACTTTACACGCTTTATAAAACATAATGTAGAATTCTAAGGGGTGCAGAATTCTTCACGATGTGTTACAACTAGTGATATTTAAGCATTAAATTAATATAACGCTGCAAAGAGATAGTGAGAGCTGGAGGGGAGGTTATAATCTAAGTTGTCATTCTGAACGTAGGCATAGTATTTTCTTTTGAGTAGCAAAAGAGACAAGAGTTTCTTATAGACTTAATTCCCTATATCTAAAGGGGTGGGTTGTAATGGCGTTCCAAATTCATTAATTGGGGACAGTAACTCTCCTTTAGTCGATCTTTGCAATTGAGATCTTGTTAACACATTAACCCATTATTAGATTATTTGTTCCTCAAGATGAGATAGTGGAATCCTGCCTTCCTGGTTACTTGCTGGTGTTCAGCCTTCCCCTTTAGTCCTTGTATAACACAGCAGTTACCACAGAACATCTTGTATTCTTACCTGCAACTAATGACCAATACTGTTTTTTTGTTTATATGTCGGTTTCCTTAAATATGTTGCCAGGGTTGTCCACGCTGAAGTGGATGTACCGCGAAGTGGGGGACTCTGCCGGATCCGCGGGGGTGTCTTGCTCGTCCACCTTGATGTGCTTGGGCGACGATTCAGAGTGGCACTCATGACGGAAGTTGCCTGAAAGCGCAATTTAAAAAATATTTCTTGAGTGATAATTTTGAAAATTAATATTGAATTTGATTTGGGAAGAACTTTGAATTTAAATGAGATGTTTTTAACGTTACATACTTTTGCATTTTAATAAATAAAAATGGACTATGATCTGTTAAAGTATTATTATTGGATTTTATAGTTTTTAATCTCGTTTATGTTAAAGAATAAACAGTAGTAATTTAACATAATAATCAAATTTTAATAGAACGAAATTATTAAGAACATTCCGAAAACGACATTTGGTTACGATAGGTTATTATTTATTTATTACCTTTGAAAATTCAACATTATACATCGCTTAAAAATGATAATCCATCAGAACAGACAAGGGAATCTCAATTCAAATATTGATTTAAAATTATTCTTATTAATTTAACATAAAAGGTGGTGTATGTTAAATTCGTAAGACTTGTCTTCTCTTAGAGCCCTTGATCTCAATTATCATAAAAAATATTTTATTTAGTACTATTATTGCAAATTCACTTGAAGTATTTCATAAACAACTATTCTACGCACCCTATTTATAGCGCAATAAAAAGAGATATGAAGTGTGAATTTTCAAAGGTAATGTAAAATTAAGACGGTAGGTACATGTAAAAAAGAATGAATACTCACAAGCCAATCGCCACAACACATAGCAGGTAAGAAGTTGGTAGCACTAGAGCACTGCGTAATGAACAACAACTAACAAATAGACAACACTACATTATATAAAACAAACTACATTAAAAACGGCTGGCAAAATGTAAAAAAGAAAATTAAAAAAATAAAATATTAATATAGATAGGAATTTTAAAAAGTTAGCATTCATATCGATGCCTTACAATATTAAAAATTGAAAAAAAAAGAGCATATTGGGTTATTATTTTTTTGCCTTGGATTGATATATATACAACGTTCGCTGCGGTTAAAAAATACCACAATAAACAATTTTACTTTAATATGTATTTGAAATTCTAATGCTAAAAATAATTATCAACTTTTGTATATAACGCAAACCATAATGTGATATGGATAATATTTGTTTTACTGCAAAAGCTGACAAACAGACAAACGGGCCACCTGATGGATAGTGGTCACCGTCACCTATGGACATTTGCAGCATCAGAAGCGTTCTCAATCTTCATATTAATATATATGATTCAAAATGCAATTTAAAAGCATAGACAATTGACATCTGTGAACAGACTGTTTATGTAATATTGCCAAGTACAAGCTAAATACCATACGGTGAATAAAATAATAAATATTTATAGATAAAAACAAATATTAATAGATAAAGAGAAAAAAAGACAAAAAATTACAAAGACGCAAAATAAAAAGAAAACATTTATAAGTGCACAATTTTTATTGCCAATTACACAAAGCAACACCAACGAATACATTTGGGCGTGGCTTAAAAATTAAGTATTTTACGTGCTTAACTTTTACGAATAACGTACTTGTGGACTTTGGATATTAGTACGAAGTGATATTACGATGACGCAAAGAGAGGACGTTTTAAGTGAGGCAAAGACAAGTCTCGTTAAAATTAGCCTGTGTTCCTTCGTGATTGACAGATTACTCGCTTCCGTCCGAATAATAATAATAACATACCAGATAAATATTATCTTACTGACCTTTAAGTACACTGCGTAACGTACACTTATTATAAGTTAAAGTTCCGTTCACATGTTACATGAACGAATGATATGGTGTACATCTTAGGTGAAAATTATCAGGAAATCGGAAAGTTGCAATAAAAAGTTACATAGAATTCTTAGTGTTCATTCATACGTTCTTTTCTCATTGAATATACTTTTTAAAGCCAGACAATGTGCAAATAGACAAATATTTGCAGCCGTAAATATTTCATTCGAGTACTTTTGTAATCATTCGTGATATGTTAAGGTAAATCCTGCGGGTACATAATGAAAAATCTTAAACAAAGCGAAGTACATGTAGCCGTAGAAAATTCTAGACATTTTCTTTAGTTTAATTTAACAATAAGCTGACGGAGACCACATTAAAACAAACACCTATTTATTTACTTTTATCTACTACGATTACCGTTTTGGTAACTTTTTTCAAAACAACATACACACACGAAAAATTAAAGCCAAATTCATAGTTTTGTAATTTAACATTCAATCTTCGCGGTCGAATGTGCAATATTAATAACGAGACGCGACTTAACACTTCAGGGCGTATATCTTGTATGAATTGGTAAAAATATTCTTCGTACTAATACCGGAAGCCATGTTTAAAATTAAGTTTTTTTAAAATTCAATTTATAATGAATTAAGTCAAGATAATTATACTGCGTTAAGTTCAATTAACAATAATAACATTGAACCACATGATTATGGACAACGAAATAAACGACTATATCGAAATAAAACAAAAACCGACAGCGATTGTATAGGCAGAGTGCTATATAACAAATTATCTAATTTTTTGGTAGATTCATCGGTACGTTGGTTGAAAAATTATATTTTTACAATAAAGAATTATTTCGGATATTTCGAAAACCAAATTATCATACATACATATGTACACATTTTCAGACTTGTTTTTATAAATGTATAACATATGTATGTATATATATCAAAATATCTGAAAGCAATTCATATTGGAAATATATTAAAATATATGTATTTAATTATGTATACGACTTACGGTAATTCTAATTACTTGGAATTTACGTCCGGAATACTGATTATGAATACAGAAATTATGTGTTTTTTCAGTTGAGTCATCGGCCAAATCGTATCTGTACAAAACCAGTTATCTTTGGAAAATAATCTACACAAAAATAGAGAATAAAACCTAAGCATGGAGGATACCTACACCATGCCGCACCACCGCTCGAACACTCGAGTATCCTTTATATTGTTAATCACTGGTCACTTTGGGAGAAATATTTATTTACATAACTATTGCAGCAACATTAGGAGAAAGGAACTGTGAATTAAGTCAAATTTGATCTGAATTTTATGTCCACTTGAGCAGAACTAGACTAGATTATATAACCATTTGGTATAATTTCTTCACATCTCAACATTACGAGTCATCCATTATTTACCTCACCTGTTTAATATACATTGGCTACAGGCTGTTTCTTAATTGACACGGTTCGGACCACCTGACTTCGATCACCAAAATTTTACTTGGATCGTATTAGTTGGCGTGGCTTGCCACAATTGGATTGCTCTTAGAGTTTGCCTATGATGCTATCTAATAGTTTCTCTATTAGGGTCTCTATTAGGGTCTCTATTAGGCCCATCTTGACAAATACCAAGCATGCCCATTTACCTCACTCAATTTAGAACTCTCTAGAATTTTTCTGTCTTAGATTATACAATGTAAAGATCATCATGGAGTACTGTAAAGTTAGCAAACCCTTCAGAATGTTAGCCTTCCCCATTATAAGCAGTATTGAATAGTAAAAAGATATATAATTTCGTTGTCTTGACACGTGACAAGATTTAACAATAAGACCATTTGATTGTGAGGCTGAAGTTTACGCACTTTGCTTCCTCTGTTTTATGTATCTTTGCATATTATAAATAATTACGTCATACCAATCACATCAGTCTTCATTATTTCACTGCTAAATATAGATAACGCAGAATATGTGCTAGATTGCTCAACTAGATTTATTTCATCCGATTGTTTCAATTATATTGAAATGTAAATATTACCCCCCTCCCTCCTACCCTCCTTAATTGATGGTAGTAAAAATGCAAGGATCAATTAATACGTATCTAATATTTCTAGTGAGAAACAGCCACGCAACGCTTGTGTGAAGATATTGTTGGATAACTCCCTATTTAATCATATTACCTTTATGTGTCTTTTATCTTAAAATAATAATAATAACTATAGCACAGTTGATCAAAAAAATTATTGCATTCAAATAACTTTCGTTTATATCTTACACTTAATTCTTTACACTGAGTAATGTTATTATTAACAACTGTGCTATCGACTAGTCATAACCACATCGAAACAAGATTATCCGATATTTACACTTTACTTACCTGTTACACTTAAAATAGTTAACCATTGGGGTTTTAATATTGCATTAAGTTTTAAAAAAATGCATGCTTTTAAACCAAAATAATACGAAAAAAACATGCGCGTCATTAACACTAAGTAAGCGTCAGTCCTTATTCACACTTCTATTAGGGTGTCTCTACACACGGCCGGGCGGACAAGTTTGATTCGCCCCTCAATATATCAAATCAATATCGATGGTTGTATAATTTAGACACAAGTTGTATAATTTACACACAAGTGTTAAACATACTCATAATAAAAACGAAGATTTAATGTTTAAAGTAGTACATACCTAAATTATATTGAAAAATCGTATTTTGACCCCACGTATGGGATTCATATAGAAGGGCCCTCTAATATTATCAGCCCACTCACGTGTAGATAAAGCCTTAGTTAAGTAGCGAGTTACATTGGTGATTACGTTATTTAAATAATAATCCCCCTGTATAAAAAGCATATTCGAATTTCAAATCTGTAATAATGACTTTCTAGAAGGTTCGACAATTTTCGACATAGAAAATGGCTCGGAATATGGCGGAATACTTCACATTTGAGTCACTTAAACGCTGCATAAAAACATATGCATTATAAATTTATGCCCTTATGATTACCTTGCAACTTTAAGGGCGGATTTTTTAAAGGTGCATTTGTTAATGAACTCGCCACGTCAAGGTAACTAGCGCCACAACTAACAATGAGAGTGTCAATGGGGTGTCACAGATAATGAAATGGTAATCTAATACCACGACGATACACGATACGATACAACACCTGAAACGATATCTCAAGCAGTATTCATCAAAATACAAACCTTACCACTAAAGATAAATATTAAAAAATGCAATGGAATCAGCGCGCGAATTCAAAAAACGAACTCGCGTAACTGTCAAACATACGTCAAAGTATTGTCTACGGTTTAGATTTTAAAAATCTATGATCGACCGTTCACTATTTGTCAAGATAATAATTTCAAAAATATAACAAACGTCCTATCCTACGTGTCCTGCAAACGTCCGATTCCTATACAAAACATCACGAGGTGCAAGATTTGAGCCCGCAGCCACAGTGGACCTTCCGCGCCCTCCGCCTGCAGAAGCCGTAGCACTTGAGCGCTAAACAGCACAAACCGCCCTTTCTACTGACTTCCGACCTACACGACTCCCTGCTGTTGAGCCGCTGAAGCTCCGGTATATGTTTCACTTTACACTTATCTTTGCTACTTAGCAACATGTCCAATCTCGTTTTCAATTGCATCGGCGATACGCTGCGATCGCGATTAGTTCTCGTCTTCGTGTCGACGTTGCTTGTCTCGGCTATTTCGGCCACGTCGTCGGAGCCGGTCGAGTTGTTCTCAGCGTTGGGCGAATGCGATTCGATGCTTTCGGGCGTATACGGGTCTACGCATTGCCTAGGGCTCAGTAAAGTCGTATCGATGTCGTTCACGAATATACCGTCGTAACTTATGTAATCCGCTTTCGTGATCTCTACACAGGGGATATTTAAAACCTCGTTCAGGGAGCCGGCGCGAGCGCGCTTCAGCTTCTGGTCGGTTATTTTATCGGGACCGAAATGTATTTTCGTATTGATCTTTGTCGCGTATATGTCCGGGTCGGTGGGCAAGCGGGGCAATTTGGGCACGCGCCGCGGGATGGGAGTGAGCGGGGTGAGGGGAGCGGCCGTGGAGCAGAGGGTGCACGGGATGACGTCACAGCACTCGATCGTACCTCGGTCGCTCTGCAGCAACACGCGCAGATACACTGGCTGCAATGGAAAATACTTATTCTAAAACCAATAATATTTAAACCAAACCAATAATATTCTAATTTGTAAACGTAATTTGTAAATTTAAACCAATAATATCTAATTTGTAAATGTTTTATATGTATAATGCAATGCCATATAAACCAAGCGACAAGGGCAGCCCAAAAACAGCGCTGCACGGGGCTACGGTCTCGTGTCAGCAGATGTCGAGTCATCCCCTACATTATTGTTTATTAGCGTGTCAATAAGTATACGTAAACGTAGCGTAGGACGCCCTCCAGCTAGGTGGAGTGACGATATACGCAAAGTGGCTGGCAGTGGTTGGATGCGACGAGTTGAAGCTCGAGCTCAGTGGCGTGCCATTGAAGAGGCCTATGTCCAGCAGTGGACGGGAGTAGGCTGATAATGAATGTATGTCATGTATGTATGATGTTACATTTTTCTTTTAAAAAACATTGACATTTTGTGTGGCTTAAAATATGACATCTGAAAATAGTGAACATTAAAATTGTGATGCCCAACAGCTCTTCTTAGCTTCAGCGAGGCTTTGTGATGCCTACATTAGTTAGGTCGGCCAGCTGCGTCGTAGGCACTCAATCATTAATGTTCCTAACGATAAACAACTAATAATGTTGGCTGTAAAGAGTCACACTAACGACATTTAATTAGCTAGAACACCTTTAGCCTAATAACAATGTCAAAACGTCAACATCCAACTCACACCATGATTAAAATAATTCTAAAATTTAATTTTCTGAATCCTAACGTGTACTTTATAATAAGCTTAAATTTAAAAAGTTAACAAAACAATTTTAAAAAACATTAAATTATTGTAATTAAAAAAAAATACTTTCCGTCATTCTTTTTCATCCTTAAAGAAACATTAGTATCAAACCCGTGGCGCCATTATGAAAGATTAACCCGTACATTTCCACTTCATGCTTTCATCTTAGTAAGATCTAATTTTCTGATTAAATTTGCTATGCTTTTCTACTAAATACCAGTGATCATAAATTACACTGTTGTTTCAAGAACGCCGTTCTTATATACACTGACTCGGTTATCATAATATATTCTGTCACAGTCGGATGTCGTCCTTTAGAGAAACAATGTAAAAAATTCTAGAAATTCTGTTACAAATTAAAAACATACCGAGATATTTTGTATTTAGCATCTTTTTAAATATGTAATTCGCTAAAACAGTGAAGGAATACCTAGAAAAGAAAGTTGTGGAGAATACATGATGAAGAAGCTGGCGTTCCTGCAACTTTCCATACTATTCATTCCATGTAATGCAAGGTGCGTTGATTGTATTAACTAACACTGGGCAGTTTGGCTAATTGTGTATCGAATCTTCTACGCTATCAATACAGACAGGATAAAATAAGATTTACATATTTCAAAAATAGGACACGCCCGCAACCTCTACAACTATGCCATATTTACAATTAAAACCGTACCTAAAAATAATTAGGATTATATAATGAAACTACGCCTAAGAACTTAATTAAGCCTTTTGTCTCTTTTGTCACTTTAAGTCCACTGATTAAACTGAAAACAACGCAAAATGTGTGTACTTTGAAGAGGTATAAATAGAAAGAGCCTTACATCGCTAATGACTACCTTAGTGAAAATGTACGTAGGACAAATAAGGTCGAAAAATGGTGTGCTATGGTAACTTCTATTTTTAAATGACAAAATTCCTCAATATAAGTAGGAAACCACATGTAACCTTTGTCAATAGTCATAAAATAGCCATAATTTTTTTACCTGATTCTGAACTCTGCCCTGCATGTACGGTGACATGATCTGACGGTTGATATAAAATAGTTGCAAGTTTTGCAACACTAAGTAAGTTTTCCACTGCTTAACTTATTCTGAAAGTAGTCGAGGAACATTAAAATTCTTTGTTACCTGGATGGTATGAGTCTGCATGAATCCAACGATCTTGTCCAAAATGAGGCTGTCCAGGGAGCTCTCGTCAAGACCTCTCGGAATCGCCTCCTCGACCACGTTCTCGACCTCGGCATCCTTGTCCCTGGTGATCTTCACACCACTGAGTATCGAGACTTCCTCGCTCTTCGATATCCTGTTCAGAGCTTTCGCGAGTTTCACTTTGAGACAATTCGAGATGTCGCTACCGCTGCAGTCTTTATACGTTTCGTATGCAACTTTGAGATCGCCTAAAATAGTGTCCTCTGAACTCCGGCCTTCGTCCAATGTGTTCTGGTTCGTGGACGCTGTTCTGGCGCTGACGGCAACCGCCAAGGTCAAGACCAGAAGGTAGTTCGGTACCATTTTGACGTGTTTCGTACGTCGTTGGCGTCACAGTGTTCGAAATGGCACAGCGATACGGTTTATATGCGCTTAGTGTCACGGTACACTGGACGTTGCTAAGAGGGATGCATCCATGCATTTATGCAGTTTATGGATGTTCAGGGAAAAAAGTGTGTAGAGTGATATTTTGAAATAAGAACTAAACAAACCTGTGGTAAAAAAACCATTGCACTGAAACTATTTCGGCATACTGGTACAACCCTAAAATATGTATGTGACACAAAAAACAGCCTAGTAGTTTTGGTATTTCCATTTTGAGGGTCCTAGGTAAATATTCTGGCTTGGAATTCTTTACAAACATTTGCGTTTCAGGAAAAGATAGCACTTGTTGTAACTGACAAGGAAAACATTATGAAGAAAACTGCATACCTAAAAGTCCTCCGCAGTGCTCTTCAGACCGCGTAAATTCTACCAACATGCATTTAACCAGCCTGGCAGCCTGCACCCTTACAGCCTTAACCCATCTCAATCTGGGTAGAGGCTCGTGACCGACAGTGGAATGATAAAAATTTTGATTATGTATAGGCCACGCAATTAGTTTACAATATGCCAACTCATTAATGACTTATAAGTACACGTTTCTCCGAGAAGTATACTAGTCAGACTGATTCAAAATGCGTTAATAATAATAATTTCTTCAAAGTAGAGATTAAACGTCTTGTCTATTGTCTATCTATACTTGGATTAATTTATTTAACGAGTATTTATGTTTAAATACTATGTTTTAGGACTCCTATAGCGTCCTATTCCTATCTAATATCCTATCCTCAGTCTATTATTAAATGTTTTCTGCGCGACTGTCCGACACGTTTTGTTTTTACGCCTATATCGTTGCGCGTTACAAGATTTGCGATTGGGAGCCTTTGATAACCGTAAATTCACACTTAACGGAATAGTATGAAGAACAAGTAAAAAATTAATACCCATTACATATTCAGGTCCCTATAGATTTAAATGTTAGAAGAAATATAACGTATATTGAAACGCTTAAAATCAAAGATTGTAAGTTGTTCAATAAGTAAAAAGGTCAAACATAAAATAAAAGGCTGAAATCTACAAAATAAAACCTAATGAGTTCGCCACTGAGTTACACCTGGAGAATACTCCATGAAGTAATCCAGTATGAAGTACTTACTGAACGTACACAATCCCATCATATGAAAGCGTTCAGGTCGGCCAGCAACCAGCTCATAGGCAATTTTGAATGGAAGTTTTTATAGTGTTATCTTATTAATGTGTAGAAAAGAAAAAAGGAGAAAAAAAAGAAAGAACTAAAAGGATAAGAACTGAAAATGTAAAATAAAAATAATTGAAACGGTTCTTAATAATTTCGTTAAAATATACATATATTTCATAATTACAATTGCAGTAGTTTGCAAATTTATAAATATCACATAACATTACGCCTGTAATCCTCGAAGGGGTAGGCGTAGGGATGTAGTTCCCACGTCCCACGTTTCACCAGTTACGTTTAAGTCCCATGGAATAAGTTTTGAGCCTATTGCCATACACCGGGCACGATTCCAGACTCCGAGTCACTACTAGAAATTCTAAATTAGAAAAATCCAAT